>JARHVA010001662.1:552500-685000 GCA_037957365.1 Torreya grandis | reverse complement strand
AAAAGAGGTAAATATGGTAGTTTAAAACCTTATGGATAAAGATACTCAATTATACATCATGCAATCAGTTGATTATGGAATGAGTTAGTATTGGAATTAGCATTATGGTGAGACATTTGCATTAGCATTATGGTGAGACATTTGCATTTGAAGTATATATAATTTTCTTTGAAGTTATCCAATAGAACTCATAATAGAAATGAGATCATCACTAAGAATGGTGGTGTATGGAAAAGGTTTTATCATTTGTTCTAATACACCCCCTCTTTTTAAATTTAAGTATATTAGTATTATCACCCTCATTATTAACAAGTGAAATTTTAAAATCATTGAATTTAGGATACGTTAGTAATGGTATTAGATACTTGAATTTTTCAATTTTTAACCTATCCTTTGACAATTCATCCACCTTTGGTAATGATATATAAAATGGAAATTTAGGTGTCTTTGGTATCGGTACCTCTTTTGGTATGTAAGAGACTTTTTCATGAATGAATATTTTGTAAGATAAAAATCCCTTGGCTGACATTTCTTATCATACCAAAGTAAGCTAAAGCTAAATGTGTATAGATTATTCCATTTAATAAGTAAATAAAATAATTAATATCCTACACCAACACCCCCCCCCTGAAGTAAAGCTTAGGTGGGCATAAAATAAAATATGGGTCCTAATAATAAGGCCTAATGAGGTACCCATGTATGATAAAAATCTCAATAATTAGAGTAAAAGGAGAAAACCCAGTGGGAAAAAAATCCCCCCTAAAAAAGAGACAAAGTAAATAAGGTATGACTAGAAAGCCCACATCAAAACCCCCTTTAAGCATAACTTATGTGGGATATAAAATTGGGTCCCAAAAATGAGGCTTGATGAGGTACCTAATTACATATCATTGATCCCAATATCCTACAAAATATGGAGGATGTGTGTCTCTACAAAGAAGAGAGAGTAGGTCCCTCTACAACAAATTTTCTCTCTTCCTTTCAGAAAAAAGAAACCACAAGCTATCAAACTATTGAATTCCCACTCAAGTGGAATGTAAATAGGAATCATGATGTAGATATTTGGAAAATTCTTAAATGTCTCCCTATTAATGCTTGAATGTTCCAAAGTCTGATAAAATATCATAAGACTAACTGTAGAAGATGGAAATGAAGAATCATAAAATGAAGGGGAGAGAAAATCTAGAGAAGAATATAGACATGGAACATTCATTGAAATAATGTCCATGGAAAGAGGAGAGCATGGCTTAACATCCATCAAAATTGAAGATTGGTCTATAAATGAAGCACTCATATCTACAAGATGAATTTACATAAGAACATATGAGTCATTGATACTCTCAATGTGTATATCCTCACTGAAATAAGTAAAGTCCTCAGAAATGCAAGTCTGTGAAGGCTCTAAAAAAGCAAAAATTTGTATAGGAACAGATGTAGAATCTATAATGAGACAAATAAGGTTTAGCATAATAGTATCCTATAGTGGGGGCTCAGTAGAAAAAATAAAATTGTCCACCATGGATGTATAATCACAAGAAATAAAAGCATGAGGGGAGAGTAAAACAGTCTCATAAGAGACATAAGAAGTAAAGGAGGAGGTGTGACATAAATATCAGTAAGATCACTAAAAATACTATGTATTATGCTCTAAATACTATAGGGACATTTTCTATATTCCAAATGGAAATGAAGATCCATAGAAACATGCAGTAATAAAGTGGTAAAAACCTTGTCACGAGTATTAGCCCACCTATTAAACCGAATAGGATTAGTGGGTGTAGGAATTTGTCCATATAAGAATGGAATATGATTCTTATGTGTGATAAAGTATTCCATGTAAGCATGCCATGAAGCATAATTTTCCTTCCTAAGAATGATCACTAGAGATAAAACAACACTCCTCATCTAGAGTCTCTCAAATGTGGTTGACATGACCAAGAGAATACACCGAGGAAGTGCACAACTACATAAAATACTCTATAATGAACCCCTGAAGCATGCTCATGAATGGGACATTGGACACACCTGAGAATGAATCCAAGTGAAAAATAAATTATGGAGTAAGGAAAAATAATGGTGCAAACTCTAGAGATGGACTTCAAATAGGGCCAAAAATGAGTCCATACAGATGAGAGCAATCAGTACATGAAGTACGCTACATAAAGTAGTAGGGCCCATAACCCCATTGAATATGAAACTTTATAAATTTAGTGTATTTTATAATACAAAGTAGATAAATATAAAGAGCATGAAAAACATGCACTTTTGAAAAAATTGGAACTCAATTTTGAGTTACCAATCAAAAGTTATAGAAAAATGCATTTTTCATCATTACTGGCCTATTTAATTAAATTACACTTAAAGGTTTAGAATTCTATCCAAACAAATAGAAAGGTAGCCTTACATATACTCATTAAAACTATAATGAAATGATAGACCTCATTACATCAACAAAATTCAAAAAACACCTGGCCCAGTCACCCCTACATGTGCTTTTCTGAAAAAGCCTCTTGGAAGGGGTTTTAATTAAAAAATTACAATGCTATTTAAATAAAATTAAAAGCATGCTTTTATTTTTAATTCTTTTAGGGCATACTTTTAGAGTTGAATTTTGGAAATGGGAATATAAGGTACCACCATAGAGGAAAGAAAGGAAGATACCAAGACCACCATTTTTAACACATAGGTAGGTCTGTAAAAAATGTTTTGGGCACTGCCATTAATGATGGTAAATGGTGGATGGAAATCAAGTTTGGTTATGCTAGTAAATCATGAAATTTGATTTGAAGGTGCATCCTTTTCTTTCATACATGTTTTCACTAAAAACACTTTGGCATCCATTGATGTTCACCTTCAAAACCTCTTCTTTGAATAATGAATAAAGTGGATCTGGAAGTGGAAAATTCAAGTGATGAAGGGGGTCTAGTTAAGGAGATGCCTAACCATAGTAATCCTAAATTGGTTACCAAGATGATAGCCAATATTTCAGATGTGGTTCATATAATACTTATTTTTCAAGCATTGTCGAAGAACCAAATTTGTTAGAAAGAGGCTGAGTAGTGGCACAGGTAGCATAGATCTATGGTGTTCATGGTAGCATTGATTTGTGGTGGATTAGAGGATACTGAACAGATCTGAGTGGAAGTGTAGATCAAGTCCCAATTGAAAATGGAGGTTTGGTGGTTTGGAGTTCAAATATCTTCCCCTATAATCATAAACTATAAATCACAATCTTTTTGGTGTCTTGAGATGGGTTGATCTAGTGTAGGACTAATCTTTTCTATGTATAAATCTTAAAAGATTAGCAAATCCATCATTGATTGATTGCCTCTATTGGAAATAGTGGCCTCCAAGATCTTAATGTAAACTAAGGGCATTGATTATGATACTGAGCTAGCCTAATATAAATAGAAGACACCACTCTTGCAGTCAATTGACTCAAACCAAATTTATAGATATTGGAGTTGACCCGATGTGTCAGACATATCTATAATAAAATTATATGCCAATACACCAAAAAAATACATGCAAATTCTAATGCTATAAATATGAAAATTCATCTTAATTAATTCAAGATAATACATAATAGAAATCAAAAATATAACTTGATGCTTATTACTAGAACCTTAAGCTATGATACCATGTCAGAATAGGCTAGTAGGTGATCTTCTGGTAGAGTGAGCACATAAGTATTATATAATGATGATGACCCTACTTGTATTCAAAAACATGAAAGAGGATGTGAAATAGGTTCATGATGTATTAAAATACCTTTCATACCAATTATCTACTCTATTATAATAGCCTTGTGAAGAGGAATATAAAGGAGTAGGGAGAGTTAACTCAAAGGAGAACTCATAGTTAGACTGAGTGTAACTCACTATGGAACTCTTAGGAGAAATCATAGCGGCACTCACTTAAACTCTAGGTGTAACTCACCCTCTTACCCACTTAACCTCTTATCACACCTAAGTAAGCTAAAGCTACTAGTGTAAGGATTATCCATTTAATAAGTAAATGAAATAATTAATATCCTATACCAATAGTTAAGCTCTTAGCAATGGACAAACTCAAATACACAAATGGATGAGATTCAACTATTAATATTTCAAGCAAACCTCCATAAAAACTCAATACCATAGAGAATAAAATGGATCAAAATAAAATAATCAACATAGCTCCAAATCCTTCTCCTAGATTGGTTTTATCAGCTCCCTAATGTAGAGTATTCACTAATTTACCAAAGTCTCCAGTACAAGTTATACAATACCTTTTGGAATGTAATTTCATATCTCTCCCTCTAATTAAAAAGTTTGATATGACATAACCTCTTCCAAAGTGTTATGGTTCAAACGCATTATGTGAGTATCATAGGGCATTAGGCCACACCATAAATGGATGCATTACCTTGAAGCAAAAGATAAAAAATCTCATTGAGGCAAACATTATTGATGTGGGCACAACCACTGAGGAACCAACAAAAAATAGAGGTAAAGGCACTTAATAACTTTTTGAATCCTTTTCATAAGCATATAACTAATGATGTAGGGGGTACATTAGGTGTTCATTATACATACCAGGCTCATCCACCACTAGCTTCCTATCATATAGTTATAGAGGAGACACATCCCTTGCATAATATTATTGGCATGTAGCACACTATTATTCCACCTACACCACTTATCATATTTTCAAAGAAATATATTATGGATGATGACATAGATTTACATGCACTCTTCATATGAGCATATATATACCACCATCCTATGCATAATGTCATGGTTGACAATGGGTCAATCATAAGCATGTGCACCATGACACTCTTACATCACTTGGGCTACATAGAGAAAGATATATTTCCCATTGATATATTTATTAGTGGTTAGAGTGGCCATATTTAGAGCTATATTGGGGAGATAATTCTTCTTTTGTAGGTGGGACCAGCACACATAACCACTCAATTTTTAGTAGTACCTAGTGTGGGTGTATTCGACATATTATTGGGTAAGCCATGGTTAAAATAGATCAAATCCATCCCAACCACAATGTAGTGATGCCTCAAGTATATACATTATAACTAGGTGGTTAATATTGAGGGTTTCCCATATGAGTATCATCTTCCCATCCCATAGGTAGTTCTAGCACAAATTCTACTCACACTTCTAGCACCGACACCAGTTAAAATTTAAGTGCCACTACTAGCTATTATATGGATATCCATTTTATCATAGAGTACATCTACTATGCATACATCACAGTGTTCATTAGGATCCTCAAAGTAGGCCAAGTCTACTTCTATAGTGTCTACATGCATGCATACTCTCCCTTGGAGACCATTACTAGAGAGACCATTGCATCAGAGTTACCTTATCCCTAGACTTTCCATAGACCTATTATAAAGCATTAGACTTATATTTCTAGCCATTCAACAGGCCTTATTCACTTAGTCCTTGAACTATCACCTTTGACCCCAATCCAACTTTCTTGATAGTCTACCAAAAGGATATTTGGGACACTACATCCACATGGTGTTAGTGTTCCTAACTGGGCACTACTGTCCTTAGCCCCAACTCTTCCCAATAGATAGTTTTTCAAATGTGTGCCCATCCTAAGGTTAGCCTAAGATCATTTTCTTATCTACACAAGTAATAAAACCCTATAAATACAAGTCTAATTCACCTTTATTAACTATATGTAAAATAAATGCAAAAGTTATTCAAACCAAAGACAAAGTTAAGCAAAATCAAGGTACATTATCACTATTTTACCCTACTTTATGCATACTACCATATATAAGAACCCTAAGTCTAGTTTAAAATCATTCTAAAGCTCAATCAAATTCAAGGCATCCAAAGCCACTCTCATCCTAGCATTCACTTGTAGTCTTATACATACATCAAGCACTAGGTGGGATAACTACATTGGACTTGATCCCTCTTCAGAGTATTGGTATGTAGGCAACTCTCTAAAGAGCAGGGTATTGAGGATGTCTAGTTCATCCTAATAACACACTCAATTCTTGATCATATCATACTTGTAAAGAGAACTAATTTTTGCACACAAAATCAAGTTTTATAGGTACAATACACATCTACAAGCTTTAGTCACATAAGAATAGAATGTATAGACACAAGCATAGGTGCTCCCCAAAAATAGGAAAAATTTCACAAAAATGACATTAGCACCACATTGAGGACACTACACATGGATGGCACTAATATCTAAACTAGGCATTATTGTCTAGTGAACAAATGAATATTAGAATCCTACTTCTAACACACAAAATTGCTTAAATCTTAAGTTTTATAACCTAGATAATCTGAAATAGTCTATTTTTAGATAAGTCTTTATTTATCCCTATTTATTTCTATTTATAGAAATTCAAAAAAGGTCAAATTCATAAAAAATCTATAGCTTAATTATTATAATTTATTTATCTGATTTAGGCATCTCAACCCTTTAACAAAACATAGGTAATTACATGTGTAAACCCTAAAAGGTTAAATCAATGCGACATTTATTATCCATTGTTTGAGGCCATTGTCATTGAGTGTTTGAAATTTTATTGTCAATTTTTAGTGACCCTTGGCCTTGTGTTTGAAACATTTTAATGTCCATTTTTTATGGTCCTTAACCTTATGTTTGCAACATTTTATTGTCTAGTGTATGCAACCCTTGGCCTTGTGTATGAAATTTTAATTATTCATTATGAACAACCTTGGGCCTTCTGTGACATTGAGTTTTATTATGTGTGCTTATATTATGTGCATCATGGCCATGATGTTATGTGATTAGGAGTGGATAAATATATAATTTTCTAATGATTTTATTGAGTTTTTGATTCATAACACACATTTTAATTTTTCATGTGCAGTGCCATGATTCACATCATATACCTTTACTACATAATATTATTCATTTATTATATCAGTGATGTTTATTACTAGACTCCTAATTACTATATTTATCTTGACATGACACTTGTTAGCATTGATTAGATCAAATTATGGGGCATCAAAAATGTTTATGCACATACTATTACAATTTTTTATTGTTGGAATTGATGATATCGAGAAGTGAACAACCTTGAATCTATAATCTATCTACATTTATTGATTCATGTATATTGAGATTATTCAATTTAGATTCAATGAAACTCAATTTCTTATGGATTACTTAAAGTGAGCCCATATCTGGATCCCACATTAGCATCTTGTTGTTCAAGATTAGTTACATGAATACTGTAGTTGAGGTTAAAATTATCAACACCATAGGAACTACTCCCTTTTTAATGAGGATTGGGGTATTTATCTTCCCAACCCATGGACTTGCCTTATTATGAAAAATTAGGACTTGATAACCCCTAATTCTCCAAATGCTTAAAAAAAGAAGCACATTTATCTAATGCTTCAACAAAGAAACATCATCTACAATGGAATGACATGTGGAAACATGGTTCACACACTTTAAAGTGTATTCCTTCATTAATTTTTAATTTTTAATTGCATTTCATATTTTATGCATGGACATTGATTGTTGCATGTTTATTATAGGTTGTATAGAACAAGATACACATTCAAAACCTCTCCCAAAGATAAAGTTTGTGGTACATACTCAAGTTCATTTATTTTCCTTTTACTCTAGCATTGTAATTTATTTCATTACTAAAATAAAAGAGTGATCTTTTAAACACTAAAAATTGGTATTAGATACTTGGCAATAGCAGTTTTGATTTTCATTCATCTTACATGAATTCTACATAAACATATTGCTCTTATTCACCCTTTTATCACATCTACATGCTTTATATGGGTCTGACCTTCCTAATTTTATGTCAATCACCTATAATAATTCCCTAATCTATGACTAACCAACTCAAAAATTATATTAAATTATCTCCAAATCATCAAGTCAGTTTCCATGCCTTCTAGATAGAACCATCAAAATTAGATAGTTATAAAATTATGAATTTGTCTAAACCTGAAAAGCCAAGAAATAATTACTATAAAATTTATTGTAGTTGTAGTTTTATTATGCTAAAATATTATAGAATATAAATGTAATATACTTGCATAACCAATAATAGATATAGGAATTAAATAAATGAAAGTAGTTAAACATAGTAAAAGAGATCTCCATGAACCTCAGTAGATTATTTATCGACCATGGGATATAAATATATTCAAAATAATGGCTTCCTTTTGAATTCTTATTACACTTTCTTATTTAATCTCTTTAGCTTCTCACTTGAATATTTGATTCCTCACTTGGATCTTCAAATTCTTAATGCATTTTCATATTTTTGTTGTCTCTACATGACTTTTATCCTTTTTCACAATTTACATAATAATAAATACAACTCAACTATGCCTATGCTAACAATCACCTAGATACAAATAGGTATCTCATCCTGAGACACTTAGATGAAAGGCTACATCTAATTATTTTTTTACAATTTTACCCATTATAATGCATTTGATGTAAGTTACTCCTAACCTATCTCGTTCTATTCTCATGTTGGACCTCCATTCCCTTCTACTTAAATACCTATACAACCTCAATTACATTTTTAATTTTATAAACTTATAAATGCTTTTGTTTATTCAAATCTCTAATTTTCCAAAATATAAAATGACTTTACTTTTGTCATGCAAAAGTTGGTTATTCAAAGATTGAAGTGAAGGTGGCACTCTTACCAACTATATTCACAAGAACCATAACTACCATGATCTCAAAATAAAAATAATTTTTTTATCTTGTCTTAATAATAGTAAATGAATAGAGAGAATGTCCCTATGTGCTACCACCCACCAACCTCACCAATGTCTTCTCCATCTATTTGAAAGGAGGTAAGGAAATAACTTCATCAAATAAGTATAATAATATAAATAGATCATAATATTATTGAAATAAAGAATAACATATGAGAAACTAATGAGGCACTTCAAGGGGGAAACCTCCACAACTTTGTAATAAGAAAAAAATTCATAATATGATGATCAAGCACTAAAACCTACCTCCTATTTATAGTCTTATTAGGATATGGTTACTCCATAGGCTAATCTATCCAACCAAATGAGATCCTAGATAAATGAAATATGATAAATGAATATTTATGTAACTTATAAGTCATCTACACATATCCCTAGACTAAGGAATAACATGCCTCTCCCATTTAAAATAATGTTTCCCTCACTATTGAATATCTATGGATGTTGTAAAAAAAATTCATCCTCCCACATTGCATCTTTACAGTTCAAATTCTTCCACTTAATCATATACTCAGTCATTTCTCTTATTCATATCCTCTTAGTGCATGTCTAAAGGATCTACTTAGGTTATAAAATAACATGGTCTTATTCATCCAGTTCAGGTAACTTAGTCTAGGTAGAAACTCTTTGTCTAACTACCTTCTTTAGGAAAGATACATGAAATACAAGATGTATGCGAGTCGATCGGGGTAGCTACAACTTGCATAAAACATTACCAATTTTTTGAAGGATCTTATAAGGGTCGTAATACTTTAAAGAAAATATTTTACCCTTTATTTATTACTTTAGATACATATGATTATATGGTTGAAAGCATATAAATACCAATCACCTATATCAAAATATTTCTCACTAGGATGTTGATATTATTTTTAATTCATTCTATTTTGTGTCATTGTCAAATTCTCCCATAGACTAGCTAATACCTCATGTTGATGTTGAATGTGTTATTCAACAACTCAAACATTGGGCCATATCCTCTATGATGAAACTATGGATGGGGGTTGATAAGCATAAAGTGTCATAAATGAATAATTTTTAGAAGAGGTATGGAAGGAAGTATTATACCACCATTATATGAGTGGTAAGCAATGAACCCATTATTCTTGTTTATCAAATGTAAAATAACAGAGATATCATTTTAGGCATGTGTTACCATCTCTATTTTCCCATTAGATTGAGGATGATGTGATGATTTATGAACTAATTTAGTACCCAAAAATGAAAATAAATTAGTCCAAAAATTACTTTAGTGTTATCTATCCAGTTAACACCCAATAGAGGTTAGATTGCTCAAGTATGATCTCATACCTCAACTAACATGGGAATGATCTAAGGTTTTGGGATGCCTATATCTAGACTAAACCTCTAGGGTTTTTAATGAGGATATTTATTCATATATGATAGTTTGGACCTCTCTTTCTAAGACCCAAATAAGTTGGGGTGAAAATAGTTAAGAGATTGCATAAGATAAGACATATTCTAACATGTGGTGATGCACCGAATGTTCAAAGATCCACTCTCAAGATTGAAACATTAACACACTAATGGACTATGAATAAAAATAATTCAATGATTAAAATGATTTCTAATAAACAATACTTCACTTAGAGGTCCATTTGATGGACTTAGGCTGGAGGGTTATGATGGTAAGGTTTGATTGAAAGTACTTACAATCAACAGTCCACTCTATACCTAAGACATCAACATTAAGACACACTAGATGACCTATAAGGAAAGTTTATTAGCACTTAGGTTGAACATGGACATATAAAGGGAAGGTGATAACCACTTTTTCATATCAAATAAATACAAAAATCTAAGCATAGATTAGTAAACAAATGTAAAATTCTCTATTCACTACTCTAAGAGGTGCAGAATATAATTTCTAGTAGAGTTTAGTCATACCACCCTGAGATATCCTTAAAAATAGCTCAAAGGATATATTTATAGAAAAAGGGAGAAAGAGAGAGGTATTTTGGCACTAAAAAAGGGAATCAAAAAGAGCAAAACTCTATAAAAATGATAGTTATGATTGCCTCTACATTTATGCTAATTCAAGCTTCTTGATTGATCCAAGTCACTCAATCAGTTCAACTATTACATTATTCTGTAATTGATGCTCCTTTATAATTGAAATGGTGGGATCAAGTTATTTTGAGCTAAGTTATAGCATCAATGAGGTTACAATAATTAGATTCATCTATTAGAATTTTATCTTGTTGTTAACTTCTCCTAACTAGTTTGTTGTGGCATGTAAAAGTGGAGGGAAGAGTCCCTTTTATACATCTAGTTTTGAAGATAAAACTATTGTATTCTATGTGTATGCCTTAATTTTCCATGTCATCTACCACTTGTTACTCATTTATGAGGACTAGATCCTCGTATCTTAAAACTAACAGAGCCATTCCATGCATACTTTGAGTGGTGGTTTGTCAAGATATGACTGTGTTGAAAGAAAAGAAACCCCCACCATCTCATTTATCTACCCCTATATGGGAATCTAAACTTGGGTTTACTAAGATGAAAACCAATCTAGACTATTATTTTTCCTATATTTTTAATTGACAAAATAAGTTCACTAGGTGTGTGTTCTTGATTTGAAAATAGACTACCTTTATATTAGGTTTAAAAGACCTATTTTACCTCCATAGAGATCTACTGGCAATGATTGGTCTTGATGTCCTCACTCTGGTTCAACCTTGATCCTATTTAGACTTGGTTCCTTTATATTTTCTTTACCTAGGTCAAAAATCTACCCCTTCACCCTTCATCAAAAGTCATGGGCTTGCCCTTGTTTAATTGGATATCAAAATTGACTTGAGTTATTTACCTATTCACTTTACTCGTACTATCTATCTTTATCTATACAATTGAGAAAGAATCATCGATCCTACCTTTGATTTGCCAATCTCTATATGAGCTAGTGCCACTTAGTAGCCCCTCATTTGCACTCAAGATCCACTATCATTCTATCTAATTCTATACTTGTGCCATGTGGTGGACTCTAAGCTCTTTGGCCTTTTGACTTACTCATGTGCCCTTGATATGGGCCCATTAACCTCTTAGTCACCACTCACTATTGGATCTTCTATATGAATGAATATTGATCATCGATCCTACTTTTTGAATTCAAATAGCTATTTTATGAGGCTTAAAATCGACATATGCATGCCTATATTTGACATGTTCATGAATGTATTTAACATTTGCATGACCATCACTAAGATATTTGAACTTCAACAGTCATTTTTTGTGGCTTGAATTTGATATTCACATGCTTATCATTTGACATTTGTAGGAACATCAATGACGTCTATAAGACCATCAATATTGAGAATCCAATAGATGACTACTAAGATTTATTTTAACATTTATGTACCTATCACCACCCTACTAGATCATTTTTTATAAAATAATTTGGTTGATGTAATTATGTCTTTGGGAAAATTATTATGGAATAATTTCCTTGAAATAATTCACTTATTCAGAACCTTTGCATCAGGATATTTTCCTTGGGCCTTTTGTTTCGAGACATTTATTTTGGCATTTTTATATCAGACAAATGGTCTGAGATAAATGACTTTGGGATTTTTGTGTCAGAATATTTCCTTCAATATTTTTCTTGGGACACTTATTACGGAAAAAATGTTTGAAAGAATTAGGTCTTAGGGAAAATTATCTTGGATAATTTTCCTAACACAAATGACCTTAGCTCCTTTTTGATGGACATAATGTCCAAAAGAAGTTACTCTTTAGGATTTTTTCTCAACCACTTTCCATAAAATAATTAAGTCTATAGATTTTTTATTTCAAACAAAATGTCTGAAATAATTTATACTTAAATTTTTTGCCTTTGAGATAAAATGTCTAAAAAAACATGCCTTTAAGAATTTTGTTTCGAACAAAATGTCAAAAATAATTTGAACACTTAGTCAAAATAAATGATTCCATAAGAATTGAAATTATCCAAATAAAATATCTAAATAATATGCCAAGTAAGGACTTAGTCAAATACAAGGTTTTGCACTTAGCCCTTTTGACCTACAGGTTCTTCAAGACTTATTCATGAAACTACTCAGACCCCATGAAAACTTGTTTGGATCCCACCACTTGAAGTGTTGAGATTTATTATAATCCATTTGATCCAATAAAAAATTTGGTACCCTTTTAGTCTTATCTCATGTTCTAGTTGAAGCTTGGTATGTGGGCCAAAATGGCCAAAATTTCTAGTGACTCAACTAGCTTGACCAACCTACTAGTCATAGATCCCAGTTATTGATCAAGCTTGCTCATGATGACTTGAATGAATAATTTATTTCTTATAAAAATTACTCTAATTTATTCTTGAAGCACTTTTTACAGTAATGTGGAACCCAAAAATAATAATAAAGTAATAAAATGGACCAAAACTAACTAAACAATAAAAAAATGCAATGTGTAAAAGCACTTGGAGGAAAAAATAGTCCTATCTACTTATATACAGAGAGCTTGAGATCAAACTAATAAAATAACCAAAGATACCTCCCATTGACATGGATGGTAAGGTTCTATCCATTCAATATATCAAGATCAAAGGCATTGTTTTCCTTATAACTTGTGATGACATAAGGTCCACTCCAAAGGCTGTCAAACTTGAAATGTTTTCTTGGCTTTGTTCGGTCCTCATCCCATTTGAGGACTATGTCACCTTGATGGAATGTCCTTGATAAAGATATTTTTTCAAAAATATTCTTGACTTGATTCTAGTTAGACCACATGGTAGTCATGGCATCATCTCTTATCTCTTTCAATTCTCTTAATTCATTCATCCTTACCTCCATTACATCACATGCTAGAAGCTCTAGCTGGCATGCAAGTTCCAAAGCTAAGAGATCCAATGAGATAGGAAACCTTTATTCTCTCCCATAAACTAATAGATAAATTTAATGACCAATGGATTTCTTAGGGGTGATCCTATCATCCCATAAATTAGTCTTCATCTTTGTATGCTAAGATCTCTGATTATCTTCTAGTGTTCTTTTGATGATCTGAATTAGGTTCTTGTTAGTCGAATCAGCTAGTCCATTACCCTATAGATAGTAATTTGATGAATATTTTATATAAATACCTTTCTCAATATCACTTTCACATACCTTTAAATTTTGAATTCCAAAGCATTATCTAATATTATAGTAGAAGGTACTCCAAAATGGGTGACTAGACTCTCATAGAACTCAAGCATAGAGTTCTCATTTGCCTCTTTCAAAGGTACTACTTCCACCCACCTAGTGAAATAGTCTATATATTTTAATACCCAATTATGAACAATAATATATGGATGATGAATCATGCAAATGAATTCTAAACCCCATTGCATGAAAGGTTGCTCAACCTGAATAGGCTTTAATGGCATAACAACTAGTCTTTGTTTACCTATAACCATTGCACACTTCCTAAACCATGCATGTGAATACTTAAATAAATTAGGATAAAATTAACCATATCTAGTTATTTTTACCACTATGTTCTTAGCTTAAAAATATCCTCCAAAAGGACTATCATGAAATTATTCAAAAAGCTTGTCAAATTGATTAGCTTCAAAACACCTTAAAAGCATACCTCCAATGTATTTTTTGAAAAACACTCCATCAATAAGAATGTATGGTAATAATTTCAACCTAAAATCTCTTCTCCTTGATGCATCTAATCTCATTGGACATTTTCCTATTTGAAGGAATCTAGTAATGTCTTATGTCCAGCTAGATGGAGAAATAGTTTCAGCTTCTTGTTGGGTGTCTTGAAGTGTCAAAACCATATATTTTTCTTATTTCACATCTTCTATAATATGTTAACTTAATCATTTAACTAAAACCATATTTTTTACCTTCACTTTTATGTCATATTTCATGAACTTAGTGACCCATCCAGCTCTCTTTTCACTTAAGTCTCTATTGAGGATGAAATCCTTCGGACTAAGATGATCTACCATTAGTACAATATTGTTATTTTAAACCAAATGTATAAATTTATTCAAACCTATTATAAAAATAATCACATAATTTTAAAAAAATAATACCTTTCCTTATAGTCTTCCAAAGCATGACTAAAAAAATTAATGGGTTGCTCTAATCCTTTACTATTCTATTGCATAACCATGGCTGAAATTGTACTAAATGTAGAAAAATAATACATAAAGAAATCATTACTAAAATATGTATTAATAAAGTTAGGATCTTGGCTGATTAATTTTTTTATGGATTCAAATATTCTCTTACCCTCTTTACTCCCATTTAATTCTTTATGTTTCTTCTACATTTGAGTGAGTGACCTTACTAGCTATGGAAAGCCAAGAATAAATCTTCTAATGAAATTGATCTTGCCTACGAAGCTTTGTAATCCTTTATTATATTTTGTAAATAATAGAGCAAGGATTAATTTTATTCTCTTTATATCAAAATAAAGACCATATTTTGACACTATATATCCAATCAGTCTTCCCTCATGAATTGAAAAGATGCACTTATTTGGATTCAATGAAACTCTATATTATCTACATCTATCAAAAACAACTCTTAAGTGTGTTAGATGATCATTAGGATCCTTTAAAAATATATTAATATCATCAATATAAACTAATACCATTTCACTTAAAATACCTTGAAAGGCAACATCCATTGACCTTTAGAAAGTGACTCCAGCATTAGAGAGCCCAAAAGGCATCTTTTAATAGGCATAAGTACCCAAATTAGTTGTGAAAGGTATTTTATTCCAATATTTATTTTTCACCAATATTTGGTTGTAACCTAAGTACCCATATATTAAGGATAACCTTTGTGAACCTGACCCTTTGTAAGGTTTGATCCATGGAGGGAAGAGGCTAGTGGTCATTCAGTGATACTTTGTTTAAATATCTGAAATCCACACATAGTCTTATCTCTCCATTTTTATTTATTACTGGTACAAGGTTTACTATCCATTTTGAGTTCTTTATATTAAATATTATACTTGACGCAATCATCTTGGTAAACTCCTTTCTCATGAGAATTTCAACCTTGGGGTTGATGGGTCTTTATTTATGTCTTACTATTTTTATATTCTATTCAAGCTCAATAGTATGATGTGATAATTTGGGGGAAAACCATTTTAAATCATGGTATTCCAAGAAAATATATCCATGTACTCATTACATGGTGATATGAAAACTATTCTCTTAGAATCAATGTTCACTTTACCCCACTTGAGTTGCCTACCTTCAACTATGTGAACTTGCTCATAATGTTCTTCCTTGGAAGAGATGCTTACCTTGTCCTTTCTAAGTTTATAATATTCATTAAAAATTCTCTCCAAAATTACTAAGCCTTTAGGCATCTTTTTTTAACTCAATTTCACAATCTGATCTTCATATTGGCATTATAATTTATTTTGATTCTTTGAGCAAAATTCTGTCTCATTTTGTAGGAAATAACCTATCTATTTGTCACTATCAAAAAATTTCCAACTTACCTCATTGTTTGGAACTAAATGCCTACATACAACCTTGATTTGGGTCTGATCTTTATTTTCCTTGATCTATTCCACTATATCATATTATGCTTCTATGGCAGCAAGTCTATCTACATGTTGATTGGCTCCTCCAGGAATGGAGTATATATTAAATGCTCAAAAATCTTCAATGAGGTCTCAAACTATGTGTTTGTAGGCCTTTAGAATAGATTTATTTGTTTCAATTAAACCTCTAACTTATTTCACTACCAACTCACTATCACCTTTTACCTGTAAAATCTTAATACCTCTCTTTCTATCCCACTAAAAGCCATGGATAAGAGCTTCATACTCTACAGTCTTTGAAATACAACTGAACTAAAATCTAATTGAAGAATAATACCTATGATTTTGAGGTGAAACCAACATTTAACTATCCCCACTCCCATTTTTTGATCTAGATCCATCAAAGTATAGTTTTCATACTCCCTCTTGATCTTTTTTTAAGTTGGTCAGACTAAGTAATGAGTCACCTTCTTCATGCATGCAGTGGACACCAAACCTAGCTTCTTGAATATATTTTTATGGGTAATACACATGGTTATCAATATCTCACTCATCCAATAGTAGATCTGGTATGACTTCAAGTGGATTATAAGGTTATTGAGTAATAGTATGTTCATCTTCTTTTGAAATACTATAATTCAAATTACACACATTTGGAATATATGGATTAAGGTGAAATATAGAAATAGGATTTAACATTATAGTGACTTTGGTTTCATATCTAGTTCTAAAAACCATGTATGACCAATCTAAAGAAAGTTAACCTCTTATTTTAGTAGTAAAATCTTTGGATGGGCATAGTGCAAAGTATGGAGGTAAATCAACAACAACTATATCTTATGAAATGGTAAAATTTGGACAAGTAACAAGTAAAATCTTAAGATCATTGAGGATACCCATAGTCTCAGTAAGAGAACCATCTAATTTTAACACTCCCTTTTCATTAGGTTCATACTTAAGCCTTAGTTTGTCAATTATGGATTTAGGCATGATAGAAGTGTTAGCTTCACTATCAATTATATAATTGTGGACAAGATAATCTCCTATGACAACTAAAAGGTAGAATGGAGGATGCTTAGTCACCTTAGGATCTTGAGACTCAATAAAGTAATTAGAGTTGGTTAGAACAACACTTACTCTTTCCTTTTTAGGTGGTCCATCAGAGATATTGAGCTTTAAAATCTCCTCTTACAAATACTCATTTTTCCAAGATTAGTAGTGTATCCCACATTGAGATTTATATAAAAATTTTCTTCATATGATCCACAAATTTGAGTTGAGAAATGGCTATCCTTAACTATAATTTAGAATAAATAGGGGCTCTTATATGTTGTGTGAACTGAGGGATGTAAGTCCCTTTCACATTATACCCTTTTGGATCTTGAACCTATTGAGTTGATGTCTTTTGAGGTAGCTCATGAGTGGTGGTACTTTGTGGTGGTTGAGAAGGAGAATGGGTTGCCTTATTAGGACCTGAACCCTCACCAATTACCCTTTTCTTGGATCTATTATGGGCTACAACAAAAATAACAACATTAGGAATATTTTGACTTTGATTTGCAGCTATGTGCTCAAAATAATCCTCACCTTATTTAAAGTTCATAAATTTAGTTTCAATAGGTGATTTACCATTCTCTCCTCATTTATTTGGCACTTCTTCTTGAGTGAATAAAATAATGTCTCCATGTGGTAGAGAATCTTCCTTATTTGGCTAGTTTTCATGTGAAGGAGGAGTTAAACTCTATTGCATATAAGAATGATGTGAGCTCTCACCATTTGGCACCATTTCCATATCATTTGCTTGATCCCATTGATTGTTCCATTTCCCTTATTGAGCATAATTGTTCTGAGTTAGAAATATAGCTCTAGAATTTCTTGGAGTATTAGGATCATATTGCTTTGACTGATAACTCTACCCTTGTCTTTTATAACTGGAATAATAGGATGGCTTATTATACTAATAATTCTAATTAGTATTTTGATATGGCTTGTATGGTGGAGCTTGTTATCTTTCCATTGCAACAAAATTATTGTTATGAGTCTTGAGAAGAATCTCTATCTTTCCCAGTCTTTCAACCTAATCACCTTTTATTTGATAAAACTTTGTTGAATGTGGAAGTGAGGCAATAGTTAGAGCAAGAGGGTGGATCTCTAGAAAGAGAGGCATTGGTGGCCTTGGAGATAACTTTTCTGCTTGTATAGGGCAATTTTTAACCTTGATTATTATTTTGAAAGCCTCAGGTAGAGTGTTACCTCACATGGATTGAATCATCATAGCTACATCTAAATAGAGAGCCTTTAAATAGTATATAAAAGCATAGTTGGGCATAGGATTGATTACTATAGTAATTCTATCCCAAATCTTCTATAACCTATAATTGAAATCCACCATGAATTCATGATTGGATATCTTGATTATTGCAAGCTACTCCACAAGTGAAAGGCAGTCACTCTTGTCCTTGAAGTGCTTGTATAAGGCCTCTCTAAATTCATCTGAGTTATTGATTGATACAAAATCCAATCCTTTGTACCATTGAATTTATTTCCCTTTGAAAGAGGTTTCTAATAACCTCATAGCCACATTTTCCTGAGTCACATGTACTGAACAAAGATTAATAATATATGTAATATGTTCAATAGTAGTAAGTGTATTTTATCCTATAAAATAAGGAATATCCTTTAAAGTTGAGACTAAAATATCATCCCATTGAGTAAGATTGAATACCACCATTAAATGGCATAAAGGCTTATCTTATGGGAATAGCCATCTGAGGTATAAGATTTACAATAATGTTTGGCTGAACAATATTGGATTGAACAGGATGATTTTGTGTAACAATAGGGGAACAAGAGGTGTAGGTGTATAATTTGACTAAGAGGCTTTCTTCTTATTTGTTGACTAGAAATATATCTCAAATAAATTCATCTCTTTCTCTTTTGTAGAGGATCTTGTGACAAATATTGGGGACATGAAAAATATGCCAATCCAGAAATGAAACTCTAGAATTTTCTGGTATACTCAAATATGCAAAATTATGTAAATAGGTGGTCCTACTGAGTGTTACATAACTATTAGCTATCTAGATAACACCCAATAGAGGCCAAATTTCTCAATTCTAATCTCATACCTAGACTAACATTGTAATGATCTAAGGCTATGGGATGCCTCTATCTATATTATACCTCTAGGTCTTTTAATGATGCTAGTTCCTCAGATGCAATAGTTTGGACCTCTCTTTATAAGACCTAAATAATTTGGGGTGAAAAAATTTAATATATTACATAAATAAAAACATATTCTAACATATGGTGATGCACTGAATGTTCAAAGATCCACTCTCAAGATTGAAACATTAACACACTAAAGGACTATGAATAAAACTAAGGCAGCGCTTATCATGGTTTTCAATCAATATTACTTTACTTAAAGATCTATTTTATGGACTTATGCTAGAGGGATATGAGGGTAAGGCTTGATTGAAATCACTTACAGTCAACAGCCCACTCTATATGTGGGACATCAAAATTAAGACATGTTAGATGACCTACAAGGAAAGTTTATTATCACTTAGGTTGAACCTAGACCTATAAAGGGAAGGTGATAACCAATTTCTCATATCAGAAAAATATAAAACACTAAGCACATATTAGTAAATAATTGAAAAATGCTTTATTCACTACTCCAAGAGGTGAAGAATATAATTTCTAGTAGAGTTTAGTCATGCGAGCCTAAGGGATCCTTAAAAATAGCTCAAAGGCTATATTTATAGAAAAGGGGAGAAAGAAAAAGGGATTTTGACACTAAAAAATGGAATCAAAAAGAGCACAACTCTATTTGAACCAAGTTTACAATTACCTCTACATTTATGCTCATTTAGCTTCCTAATTGATCCAAGTCACTCAATTAGTTTCACCATTACATTATTCCTTAATTGTTGATCCCTGATGATTATAATAGTAGGATCAGGTTATTTTGAGCTAAGTTTTATCATCAATGTGGTTACAACAATCAGATCCATCTGTTAGAATTTTATCTTGTTGTTAATTACTTGTAACTAGTTTATCATGGCATGCAAAAGTGGAGGGAAGGGTCCCTTTCATGTATTTATTTTTGGTGATGAATACATTGGAGTCTAATTTTATTCCTTCATTTTCCATGCCATCTTCTACTTTTTACTCATTTATGAGGACTAGATCCTCATATCTCAAAACTGATAGAGCCATTTCATACATACTTTGAGCATTATTTTGTTGATCTATGACTATGTTGAAGGATGATAATCCTCCACCATATCATTTATATACCCCTGTATGGTAATCTAAACCTAGGTCCACTACGATGAAAACTAATCTAGACTATTAGTTTTCTTATAGTTTTAATCAACAAAAGAAGTTCACTAGGTGCATGTACTTTATTTGACAATAGGTTACCACTCCCTTGGTATATATTAGGTATAAAATACCCATTTTACCTCCATGGAGCTCTAATAGTAATGCTTGGTCTTGATGTCCTCACTCTGGTTCAACCTTGATCTTATCTGGACCTGGTTCCTTTATATTTTCTTTACTTGGGTCAAAAACCTACCCTTTTACCCTCTATCAAAAGTCTCAGGCTTTCCCTTGTTTAATTGGCTATCAAAATCAACTTAGATTATTAACCCATTGACTCATCTCACACTTTTGATCTTGATATATATGATTGAGCAAGATCCATTAATCCTACCTTTGATTTGTTAATCTCTATCTAAGTTGGTACCATTTGGTAGACCCACATTTGCACTTAGGATCTATTGTCAGTATGTCTACTTTTGTGCTTGTGCCACATAGTGGCCTCTTAGCTATTTAACCTTTTGAATTGCTTACATGTCATTAATCTAAATTTGTGGTTAAATTTGAGCCATCAATCTACCTAATACTATTAACCTATTAGTCACCACTTACTATTAGATATTTTGTATGATTGAATGTTGATCATTGATCCTATTTTTTGAATCCAAATGGATATTCCATGGGGCTTAAAATTGATGTCTACATGCCTATATTTGATATCTACATGAATTTATTTTATTTTTTCATGACCATCACTGAGATATTTGAACTTCAATAATCATTTTCCATGGCTTGAATTTGATGTTCATGCACCCATCATTTGACGTTTGTAAAAATTTTAATGATGTCTTCACCACCATCAATCTTTGGACAACAATAGATGACTATTGAGTTTTATTTTGATGTTTATGCACCTATCACCACCCTGATGGATCAAATTTTCTAAATCAATTTGGTTGATATAATTATGTCTTCAAGGAAATTATTATAGAATAATTTCCCTATAATAATTCACTTGTTCAGAACCTTTGCATCAGGCTATTTTCCTCAAAACTTTTGTATTGGGACATTTGTTTTAGAATTTTTGTATCGAACAAATTGTTTGATATAAATGACTTTAGGATTTTTCCTTTAGGATTTTTGTATCAGGACATTCCCTTTAGGCTTTTGCTTGAGAAACTTGCTATAGACAAAATGTCCAAAAGAATTAGGTCTTTGAGAAATCGCCCTAGATAATTTTCCTAACATAAATGCACTTAGATCCTTTTTCCATGGAAAAAATGTTGGAAATAAGTTACTCTTAAAGATTTTTACATGAGTATTTCCCCCATGCCATATCCTAATGCATCACATTCAAAAATAAAAAATATGGAAAAATCAAGGGTAGCTAAAAATGGAGTGGTGCACATAGCCTGCTTTAGCTTATTGAAGGTCATGATTATAGATTAATTCCAACGGAATAATTATTTATTCAAAAAAATTATGAGTGGTGTTGATATTCTACCATAATCTTTCACAAATATGTGATAGTAACATGTGAGCCCAAAAAACCTTAGATATTCTTGAGGGATTTGGAAACTTTCCACTCCATCATAGCTTTGATATTTTTAGGGTCTACTTTAACTCCTTCGTGTGAAATAATATGACTCAAATACTCCACCTCTTGGACTCTAAAAACACATTTTGAATGTTTTGTATAAATTTGATGTCATTCTATAACTAACATAACCTATTTCACATGTTGTAAATGTTCTTCCCAATATTTACTATAGACTAGGATGTCATCAAAAAACACCAACACAAATTTTCTAAAAAGAGGCTTTAAAATAATGTTCACCAAAATCTAAAATGTATACAATGCATTTTTTAGACCAAAAAGCATGACCAAAAACTCATAATAGCCTTCATGAGTTTTAAAATTTATTTTAGGGATATCCACATCTCTAATCCTAATTTAATGGTACCCCAAACAAAAATCTAATTTTGTAAAATAAACAACACCATGTAACTCATCTAACAAATCATCAATTATCAAAATAAGGAACTTACCTTTAATGGTGTTCTTTTTGAGCTTTATGTAGTTTGGGCACATCCTCCAAGTGTCATCCTTATTATGCATCATGACCACTAGAGATAAACATTCACTTTGGTTATGCTTTATAGTACCTACCTCTTGCTTCTCATGTACCATATTTTAAATTTCACTATTTTGGGCATATGGATACTAGTATGGTTTGATGTTTGGTTCTTGATTCCCTATAAGTAGTCTTATGGCATGATCATGTTCTCTTCTTGGTTGAATTCCTTTTCACAAGGCACTAAAAATAGTTGGGTGGTCATCAATAATCATTTGTAGGTTAGGATGTATAGACACCTTTATTGGTTGAACTTATATGGAACACAATCATACTACAAATCATTCCACACCTTTTTTGATAATCTTTGTCATCTAATGTGAATTAACCAATTTTGGAGATTTTCCCCATAATCTACATAGTTTTAATACCCTGGCTTCAAAATTAAAGTGCATGAATAGTTCCTAGAAACTCATTTTGATTATGCCCAAGGTTGTGAGCCATTAGACTCTAAGAAATGTCTACCTCACCCATGGGAATATCAAACATAGGATAATATGTCATGTAGTAACCCAAAATAAGTTTATTACTATGGAATTTATTAGAACAATTAATTGTACCACCATATATAATCATGATCTTAAATTATGGATTTGGATAAATGAAACAATTCAAATGAGTAACCAATTTACTAGTGATGAATTTATGTGTACTTCTTGAGTCAATCAAATTTTTACCTTATATTTCTTGAATAAACCCATAACTTTAAGGGTTTTAGGAGTGGTAATACCTAAAATTGCATGATAGGAGATGGTTAGGATTCTTTAAATTCTATCTTTGATGCCTCTTCATCTTCACATGATGCCTTATAATCATATTCTTGCTCATTAACCCCTTAAATGTAGAAAAAATTCTTATTAGCACTTTTATGTCCTTTGCTCCATTTTATATCACAATTAAAACATAAACCTTTCATTCATTTCTCTTCAATTTTTTGATCTATCAATTTGGTAGACTGTGGAAATGATGGTGACAAGTTGTTTCAATCTTTGATGTTTATGAATGACTACCTATTACTAGATAAATTTGTTTCCTCTACCATACAAGTCTTGATAATATATTTAAAGACATTATTTGGATTAAAAATGTGTACCTCGTGTTTAATTTGGTCCTTAAGACCTCCAAAAAATAATTTATTTAGGTACTCCTCAAGAATGTTATCCATGTATAAAGAAAGGATTTGGAATTTATGAATATAATCCTTAACTAATACTATTTATCAAACCTTTATAGTTGACTAAAGTGTTTATCACTCACACTATTGCTATGATGTAGTTGTAGCTCCTCCATAAAAGCATACTAGGGTAGATTGAGAGCCTTCTTTTTTTGAGTACACAACCATTGATACAAATGAATTATTCTAGTTTTAGATATACGGTTGCCATCACCACCTTTTGGCCATGTAATTTGGTATATATCAAAAAAATCCATTTGGATGATCTAGGTAACTAGATCCTTCTTGTCAAACTTTCACTTTTCTATTTTGGAATCATGTTCCTTGGTTGTGATGTACTTGGATTTGGATTAGGCTCTGAAAGATAAATTATGGTTGGGTTGTGCAATGGTGATAAGTGGTTGGTTTATCTTAATAGTATTCAAATATATCACCATAGTTTCCAAGTTAGCTTATATGATCTTTATTTTAGAATGTAGGATTTGCACATTAGATTGTATGCCATGCACATCATACTCAAGCTAACTTAATTTTTGATTTGCCACTAAAAATCCTAGAATAGTTGATTTAATAATTCCCTATTGGGTTTTTAATCTTTAATAACATTTCAATCACTAAAGTGTAGCCCCAATGAGCTAGTGCATGGGCCCTTCATGAAATAATGTGGTATTATGCACTTATCCAAAGTGTGTAGTAAGAGACTAGTTCCCATGGGTTATGTTACATAGTAACATATTAGTCATATACTTGAGTTCAAACTTATATCTAATTATAAGTTACATAGAAAAATAAATACACTACTTTGGTCCTTGTCTCATTAAGCTCAACAACCATAATTACGTAGATAAATGTCATGGAGTTCAAAGATTGTTATGTAAATTCTAGAAGTAAAAGTTACATAAATCTCATAATGAATTACAACTATAATTACTCAACGCAAACCTTCCAACAGATGTATAACTATTAATTAATTGTTACATGAACATCAAAACTAGTTGTAATATCCATAACTCTATATTATATTTTAGTAAAATGATATCCAATTTCCATCACCTTACAATGATTTCATACAGGGGTATTTATAATTATTTTTCCCTGACTAAGTAGTTACATAATAAATGACATGATTGAATAGTCAACGAACTCTCTATAAACTAAAAGTCATGGCAGTCTATCAACTATTTTCTCTAAAGGACCTAGGCCTTTGTGCCCCCTATATACTTGTTCTATGTATATCTTGTTGCCATGTGTCTTCCTCTTTACAGGTCAATGCAAAACTAATGATGGATAAGGTCCGAATATCCCTTGAGAATCACTCCTTAAATGTCTCCCACTTCCCATGAGCTTCCTAAATATTTTTTTATTGTTTTAAATCCTATGATCTTAGGTTTCGCATAGTTATATTCTATTTTTTATTAGGTCTTCTTTTACTAGTTCTTCCACACCCTTATCCTTTTGTGTCTCGTTGCTTCCATACTATGGTCCTTTTATGCCAGGCTAGTTCCGCACCATAGTCTTTCTATTTTATACTCCTCTCATGCCATGTCGATTCCATGACAAAATACTTAGTCAAAATTTGGGTTACAACATCACCCCACACTATGATTTTAGTCCATCCTAGACTAAGTCTTGATTTTGGCCTCAACCAAAACTTCAGGCCCAGTTTGTTCAATCTACTTCTTGACATTGTCCCAATGTGATAATGTGTCAACCAGCTTTAATCTTACTTATTCAATGGCTGCATTTTATTTCATCATATTCTTAGGTTGGTCAGAATTCTTATTGGCCTCATTGAAAAAAATTTCTATGGATGTGTTGACATCCTTCTGAACTTCTTCTAGTGTTGAGACCTCACCAACAACCTATCCTCAGAGAGCTAAAAAATTGACATTAAGTTGTTTTCAATGTATGTTTATCTTCTCTTCCATAGAATTGACATCTTTGAATCACTTCACACACTAGATATGATCTTTTATTAAGAGGGTAGCATCTACTAACTACTACCTCTAAGATTCCTCTACAAAGATCTGAGATTCTAACATTTTATTCGATCATGCCAATCTCTTAAAATCCCATCCAAGATGGGGATTACTTCCCCAAATATTTTGAGGGTGAACTTACACACCTCTATAGCCTCATTAAATTGATTTTATAACACTAATGATTTTTCCCTCAATATAGGCTATTCTTTGTAGTGTTTTAATAGGAGATTCACCAAGCTCTCTAATTTATTCACAACGTCCCCATCTAGAGGCACTCCATCTGCTAATGCCAGCTCTTGACCCAAAATTGATTTACATAAATTCAAAGCTTTTGTTGAGGTCAAAATACCCCCATTTTTGAAAAATGGGGACCCATGTGTCAAATTGTGTAAATTTGTACCTTAAATTTGAAGATTCACTTGATCACAATGTCATTCACATGATTGCACATTATTTTTATTTGAAGATCATCCACACCATGGTCTGGCTAACTTATTTAATCATGGTTCTAGTTAAATTTTATTTAAAGGACTAACATTGAATATTTGTGTTTTAGGTTGCAAGTTTAATGGATCCCATTTGGTGATAAACATGCTTAGGGTTTTGTGCTTCAATGTTAAATTGATCTTTTACTAACCTTAGTCTATAATTGATTAATTAAGTTCATATTTTTAAACCCTGGCCTAATGTTTTACCTGGACCAATTTAATTCAAATTTAAATTTGGTGAGAACTCTTTATTTAAATTTATGTGGGAACGTTTTTTTTAAATTCTATGGACTTAGTCTACTTTTTATACTAAGGTTTGGTCATGTTTATTAACACAACCAAACTTTAGTCTAAAAATTCATTCTTGGTCCCATTTTATATCTCATAATCCATGATCCCTTTTATCTTAGCATGGTCTAACTAAAAAATTAAGGTCACTTTTATGACTTAGCTTAAGGCCTTATCTCAAAGTTTCATCATATTTATTTATGCATTGAAACCCTAGGCTAAAACTTTATGCTAAGTCATTTTCCATGGGGTCCCTTTTATTACACTTTGAGATTAGTCTAAACTTTAGCCTAAAGTTTTATTCATGTTTATTAACATGAATAAAACCTTGGTCCAAAACCTTAGTCCAAATTTTATATGATTCTCAAGCCTAACTTAATATTTTCATTGACTGAAAGAACTAATCACATTCAACTACTCAAATCCCAATCTATAATCCATTTTTTCTCACACCAAATTGATCTAATAGCACATATTAATTAAACATTTTAATGAATCTATAGGACTAGTGAGGTGGTGAAAAATGTCACCATTTCATTTAAAGTATATTGAGCATCTAATGGCAATCCACTTCTTGGATCGAGATCCAATCATGTGCATTCATCCAAATGAGATCGATCCAATAGAGTAAGATCAGTCAAGACTTTTCGATGAATCTCCAAATGCCCATTGGACCATCACATGGTGAAAAGACATTCCCCATTATAAATTATAGAGTGCAAAGCAAACCAAAGAATAACAAGTGACAAGTTTGGCAAATAGTTCCTAAGACATATTTAAAATTGGCAATCATGTGCCCATCAATAAAGTTCATGCAGATGTCAAATAACATTCATGTAGACATCAAAGTTAACATAAAAAAAAGCCTTGATGTTGCATTTAAAATTTATGGTAACATGTCCATCAAATATATTCACATGGATGTCAAATTATGGTCATAAGGATGCCAATTTTAGGATAGCTACTTGGATCTATTTTCAAAGGCAATGGTCATATTTTTGAAATAGTGATGAACATGGGTGCCACAGTGATACCATACAAGCAAAGTATGATAATTATAAAGATCTCATGGACCTACAGGAGGCAAGGGTATAAACAGACAAATTTGAAATCATTCTAAAGCATGAAGCTTTTGATTTGAGCCTATGACAACTATTAAGACACTATTATAACCTACAATAATGCCATGGTAAGGTACAAGGACCTTAACCAAATCCTATGGGCATTATGATTGACCTGAGGGGAGATAAATTACCTCTTTTTCAAAGTTATTTCAATCTAGAGTCCACTAGTGGACAATCTAATAAGCCATTATAGCTCAAAAGGGCTTTTCCTTAGGGAACATGGAACTTTGTTTGACCTCAATTGTAAGAAATGCAAAGTAGGATCCAAAGAAAATTTGGGATGGGCAATAGTAGGGTTATGAGTATGATGTTAACTATAAAAGGGAACATTCAGTGAAGTTGGAAGAATGAGGGAGGCATCAGATATAATGGATAAAGTTCATAAGAGCTTAGTAGATCAAATGAAAGAGATCTTCATAAAATGAATTTTTGACCTTGTGCCAACTAAAAATCAACATCAAAGAGTAATGAGGACCCTATAGAATTAGCTAAGCACTTCAACAATAAAGAGACCTCAAGTCCAAGCTACTTGAATTAGTAATATTCCCTTTATATCTTAGTTTGTATAATGTCTTGAAAAGGAATATTATTTTAGGCATGTGTAATTGGTAACACATCTTGCCTATAAATTAGGATATTAAAAAAATCATTTGTTCTTGAAGGTGGTAGAAAGGACACTTATCCTATACACATATGCCAATGCAATGGGAAATAATGGACCAACATATCCAATGGGTTGTCTATATAACCAAGTATTATCAATTATAAGAGGGGAGGGAGTTCTTAGAGCCAAAATTACTTTGTAAACTTGGAGAAATTAGTACAAGTAAGGAATTCTAAAAAAATTATCTAGTATTTATTTGTGTTCATTGTTATCATGGCTTCTCTCTCACTTGTTTATTCTAATTTTCATATTTAGATGGTTTTTATGAATTCTTGGTGTGTATGTTTGATTACAGAGTTGTTAACTTGTGCTAGTTCTAGGTTGATTGAAAGTCTTTAGGTTCATTTCATTTTCTTACTCTTCTTGCATTTGAGCTAATGTCGTTTGCTTGTAGGGGTAAATATTTAAAGTGAAATAGGTTTTTATTTGCATTATTTCCACCTACCTTAGGAGTTTACTCAATGTGTGATAGGATTTGGGCTTAAGCTATTTCATGTTACACATTGGTTAAGTACATTCCTAGATAAAATTTGAACTTTGTCATGATGTTTGGAATGAAGATTAGCAACATTTCTTTCAGCCCTACCTTTTTTTTTGCTTCTTTTTTAAATAGATCACCTTAGTTTAATTTTCATTGTAAATATCCATCCGAGATTAGTTATTAAATTATTTCTTGATCATAATTCACTCTTTTTCACATAAATACTTCATATTTTGCATAGATATGCTTTTTGGCCATGGTGGTTCCCAACCACCAAACATTATAAATATTGTAAAATAGTCACTTGTTTTGTCTCTATTCCATCAAAGATAATAGTATTATCATAACCTGCAACTCATGAATTGAATCCTTAGGAATTATAAAATGAGATGTGTTTCTTAAACATTCTAGGCACTAATGGTACGCATTTAGGCATCAATAGGAGGAGCTTTGTTGTCACTAGAAGGAGGGCCTTAGTTAGATCTTTGTGAATTTGTAGAATATATGCTCGTTTTGGTGAATTATTTCTAAATATCAATGTGTTCTTTACATATTCATGTTCTTCTGAGCATAATTGTGTAAATATCATTGATCTTTATGGTTTTAGACCAATCTTTAGGCTTCCTTTAGATAAATATAGGCATTTTTTGAAGATACACAAGTATTTATGGTAAAGATAGCTTAAATATAAGGTGTTTGAGGTTATTAATAATGATTTTGTTTAAAGATTGATTGAGTCTTTGAATTTGAGTTCATTTGACCTTAAACATGTAAAGATCATTCATACTGACGTATTTAGACATATCTTTGAGATAATTTAGTTAAATATCAATGTCCTTTATTGTTATTTATATATATTTGTACAAAATTTGCTTAATGTGAAATTTTAATCATTACTATTTATAAATATGAGGCTTACACATCATATTTTAGATAAGATTTAGAGTCAAAACTACCACAAGTAAGATCATCATCAAAGTATGGCATGGTTAAGTATATTTTTTATTAATGTGCTTCATCAGGTACATGACTTATCAAGAAATCCAAAAAGGTATGTGCCTTCTTTCAGTCCTAATAATGTTATCATAGCCAAAGAACATGTTAGATCTTCTAAGGCTACTTTAAGACTCTTAAATGTTATTCATGAAGATATAGCATGTAGATTGTTCCCATTTACTTTAAAATATTTTGCATATGAATGGTTCCTTAACCTTATAGAGGATTATATAACTAGATAGGATGATTTTTAAAAAATATATTTATTGATCAATTTGGTAAAATCATTAGTCTATGCATTTTGTATCAGCAATTGACCACTATCAGAAGAGACTCAAATGAGTCCATTAGAGCCTTTAATGTTAGGTTCCAAAAGATGTTCAAAAAAATTGTAGCCCCTTATAGACTTGAAAAGATTTAGCCTTAGATATTTACAAGGATGCTTTTAACCCCATGACTTTTGTATTTCTTAAAAGGTTTGTTGGAGTCATAAACACATTGGCATTAGCTTATGTTAAAGATGTAATAATCAGTAATCAAATGTAGCCTTAAGGTTAACTTGCATATGTTATCCCAAATGTCAACCTAAATTTCCTTGCACTAAATGTCATTCCTAATGCCAATCAGATTTTTACCTTAAATTCAACACCAGCATTAAACCAATTGCCCTTAAACCATGCCTATCTTGACCAAGATTTGGGTTTCTTAAATAATGCTACAAATGGATTTCATTCACAAGGACAAAGAGCTTTAGTACCCACTAGTAATGACAATCAAGGTCATAACTTAGAAGCACCAAATAATGAGGATGAATCCATACTTAAGATGGTTCAAAATTTGAGCACTGATTTTCTTTAGTTGTAAAAGTAAGTGGGCAATTTTGGGGAAGGCTCCAATAGAAACTATGATTCTCAAAGGTTTAATAGGTTTCATGATAACAACAATAATGAGTAATTTGAGGACATGAATGAAATTAATCTTTTTTATATAGGCCTATATGATCATTTTAATATCCTTGAATAATATCAAAGTGAAAAGGCTACATCTGAACTTAAGTTTTATCAACATAGTGTTGTAGGGACATTTAGCTTTGTAAGAACTTATAAATCCTTTGTATAGGCTTTTGATTTTCAATTTGAAAAATAAAGTGAACTAGAAGATGATCTAGAAGATGAAATAGATGTTTAAGGTAAGCATCCCCATGAAAAAGATCAGATACAAGCTCACTTCTCTTCAGAAGATAGCTATGAAGGTAATTTGTATGAGGTCATTACTGAAATAAAATCTACCCTTGAAGATGACCCATGGAAACATTTATACTAGGATTTATTGAAATAAATTGAGGTATTTTAAAACAATAATATCATTCTAGAAACCCCAAAGCAAGATGATTTGAGACTTGATTAGGTAGCTAAGATGTCATTTTGCATGGAGGATGAGGATGAAGCAAGTGAAATGGATTAGGAATTTTCTTATGACACCTTCAAAAGGGTGGAAGTATGTGATCAAATTGATTAAAATGGTAAGGTTGTATATAAATTTCATGTTATTTTAGCTGATCAAGATGAATTAGACTTTTAAGATGAATTGGAAGGTTTTGGTACAAATATTGGTAATTTATCCCCACCTCAAGCTAAGTTTAATGAAGACATTAGGACAAGGATGCTAGATGAGATACTATAATTGAATGAAGACGATACAAGCCACTATCTATCTATGATTTAAGGATAATTATCACTCATGATGTAAGATAGAAGGATTTGGGAAGAAGATGATTGGATCTTAGATTCATATCATCAATCCCTACATCTGAGAATGTTGATAGGAGAGTAAGTTACATCACTTGGAAGACATAAGCATACAAGTTCTCTTATCCACAAGAATAGACCATTAAATGGAAGTAATCATGCTTTAAGGTTCTGCATTAGACTAAATAATTTTCCATTTGATTTGGGAGGTAAGTACTTTGTGCAATTAGTGTAGGGCTTAGTTTCTTTCTTGTTCTTTATGTCTTGATTTTTCCTTTCATGTCCCTTGTTTGTATATAGTGCCTATTTATATTTATTTGTTTTATTTTGTGCTTTATTCCTTGATTCTAAATAAGTCCTTTTGGATAGCCCTCAACTTGAGTTTCATCTAACCACTCAAGAGCTTCACAATTTAGAAATGCAGGTATGACTTCTCAACATTTTTTGATCATGGATTGTTGAAATATAAGATTGATGTTGTAGTTTAGAGAAGCTAGCAAAGACTAATGGGTAATTTAATTATTATTTGAGATTTTAAACTGGTTAAGTTAATTATTCTTTGAGATTTTAAACTTTTTTATGATCTAAGCTTGGTTTTAAGAAGGATTGCACATGTAGAATGAAAGATTAAAATATTAGGACATGGTCATTCTTGCACTTAAAAAATATTAATTACTTAGGACAAAGTTTATAGCCAAAGATGATTATTTAAAAATCAAAAACTTGACCAAAACTCTAAACCTATCTAACCTAGTTCCCAACCTTTGCTAGAAAGTCAAAATGACTTGAAGAATACAAAAATAAGATCCTTATTGCAAAATTCAAAATCTTTCTAATTATATGTGATTCAGGTAATCTCCATCAGGGCTATGGATACCTAGTTGGTAATGGAGCAAAGCTTTGAGTGGATCCAAAGGTAACTCTTTTAGGGCTATGGATGCATGGATGACAATAGAGCAATGTCCAAGCCTTCCTTGAGCTAAATCATGGTTCTTAATGAATATCCAAACATGTTGAAAGTAAATTAAATCCATGAATCTAGAAGTTGTTCTCTAAATTATTAATAATCAGTAAGTGGAATCAAAGCACACATACAACATGACTGAGTTTTGATGTTTGATCCTAAATCTGCATATGCAAGATTTGTTTTAACCATGAACTGATATTAATAATGGTGCCTAATCAAATGGAATAAGTAACTTAATTATTAGTCTAAACCAGACTCTCTAAATTCTAATATATTGTTATTTTTCTCCTAGAAGTCACCATTTTTTGAGGTCAACATACCCCCATTTCCAAAAAATGGGGACCCATTTGTCAAATTATGTAAATTTATACCTTCAAATTGAAGATTCACTTGATCAAAGTGTCATTCACATGATTGCACAATATTTTTATTTGAAGATCATCCACACCATGCTCTAGCTGACTTATTTATTCATGGTTTTGGTTTAATTTTATCTAAAGGGATAACATTGAATATTTGTGTTTCAAGTTGTAGGTTTAATGAAGCCCATTTGGTAATGAAAATGCTTAGGGTTTTATGCTTCAATTTTAAATTGATCTTTTACTAAACTTAGTCTATAATTGATTAATTAAGTTCATATTTTGAAACCCTAACCTAATGTTTTACCCAAACCTTTTAATTCAAATTTAAATTTAGTGGGAACTCTTTATTTAAATTTATGTGGGAACAATTTTTTAAAATTCTATAGACTTAGTCTATTTTTTTATACTAAGGATTGGTTGTGTTTATTAACACAACCAAACCTTAGTCCAAAAATTCATGCTTGGTCCCTTTTTATATCTCATAATCCATGATCCTTTTTATCTTAGCATGGTCTAACTAAAAAATCAAGGTCACTTTTATTACTTAGTCTAAGGCCTTATCTCAAAGTTTCATAATATTTATTTATGTCATGAAACCCTAGGTTAAAACCTTATGTCAAGTCATTTTCTATCGGGTCTCTTTTATTATGCTTTGAGCTTGGTCTAAACATTAACCTAAAGTTTTATTCATGTTTATTAACATGAATAAAACCTTAGTCCAAATTATATATGTTTTTTTAGCCTAACTTAATATTTTCATTGACTCTAGGAACCAATCACATTTAACTACTCAGATCCTAATCTATAATCCACATTTTCTCACACCAAATTGATAGTTTTGATGAAGCTCTAGGACTAGCAAGGTGGTGATAAGTGTGAACATTTCATTTAAAGGATATCGAGCATCCAATGGCGGTCCACTTCTTGGATCAAGATCCAACAACATGCATTCATTTAAACAAGATCGATCCATTGAAGCGAGATCAATTAAGACTTTTAAATAAAGTTCTGAAGGCTCATGGGACTACCACCTGGTGAAAAGACATTTCTTAGAAAAAATAATAAAGTGTAGAGTGAACGAGAGAATGACAAGTGGCAATCTTGGTAAATATTTCCTAAGATGTGTTTAAAATTGATGGTCACATGCCCATAAATAACATCCACATAGATGTTAAATGATGATCACATGGATGTTAAATTTAACACAATAAAGAGTGTTGATGATGCATTTAAAATTTATGGTCACACACCCATCACATATGTTCATGTAGATGTTAAATGATGGTCATGAGGATGTCAATTTGAGTAAATATAATAGGATTCATTTTCAAAGGTAACAATCATATTTTTGAAATAGTGGTGAGCATGGGTGTTATGGTGATGCCATGCAAGCAAAGCATGATAATTATAAATATTTTAAGGACCCGTTGGAGGCAAGGGTATAAAAAAGCAAATATAAAATCATTTTGAAGCATGAATCTTATGATTTGAGCCTATAGTATCCATTAGGGAACTATTAAAACCTATTGTAATGCTTTGGCAAGGCATAAGGACCTTAACTAAACCTTGTGGGCATTATGATTGACCCATGGGGAGCTAATTTGCCTCTTGTGTAAAGGTAATTCAATCCAAAGTCCACTAGTGGGTAATCCAATAACACATGGCATCTTGAAAGGGCATTTCTTGAGGGAACATGGAACTCTATTTGAACTTGGTTATAGGAAATGCAAAGTAGGATCCAAATAAAATTTTGGATGGACAATAGTAGGGTTATGAGTATGATCCTAACTATAAAAGGGAATAGTTAGTGAAGTTGGAAGAATTAGGGAGGCATCAGATAGAGTGGATAAATTTCACAAGAGCTTAGCAGATCAAATTAAAGAGCTCTTCATAAAACCAATTATCAACCTTGTGCCAACTAAAAAGTAGCATCAAAGAATAATGAGGACCATAAAGTAGTATCTATGCACTTAAACATTAAAGAAACCTCAATATCAAGCTACTTGAATTAGGAATATTCTTTTTTTATCTTATTTTATATAATTTATTGAAAAGGAATATTCTTTTAGGCATGTGTAATTGGTAACACATCTTGCCTATAGTCCAGGCTATTAAAAAAGATCATTTATTCTAGAAGGTGGTACAAAGGACACTTGTCCTATACACATGTACAAATGCAAAGGGAACTAACAGACCAACATACCTAATGGGTTGTCTATATAATCAATTATTTTCAATTGTAAGAGGGGGAGGAGTTTTTAGATCCAAAATTCCTTTGTAAACTTGGAGAAATTAATATAAACAAGGGATTCTATAAAGATTGTCTAGTATTTATTTGTGTTCATTATTATCATGGCTTATCTCTCACTTTTTTGTTCTAATTTCTAGATTTGAATGGTTCTTATTAATTATTTGTGTGTACATTTGATTACATAGTTGTTAACTTGTGTTAATTTTAGGTTGACTGAAAGTCTTTAGATTCATTTTGTTTTCTTACTCTTCTTGCATTTGGGTTAATGTTGTTTACTTGCAAGAGTAAATATTTAAGGTGAACCAAGTTATGATTTGCATTATTTACACCTTACTTAGGAGTTTTATTGATGTGTGATATGATTTGGGCTTAAGTTTTTTCATGTTACACATTGGTTAAGGGCATGCCTAAATGAAATCTAAAATTTGTCATGATGTTTAGAATGAAGATCAACAACATTTATTTCTGTTATACCCTTCCTTTTGATTATTTTTCAATGGAATCACCTTAGTTTAATTTTCATTGTAAATATTGATCTTACATTAGTTCTTAGATTAGTTCTTGATCACAATTCATTATTCTTAGCATAGATACTTGATATTCTACATAGATCTGTTATTTGGCCATAATGGCTCCCAACCACCAAACCTTATAAATATTATGAAATAGTCACTTGTTATACCTCTATTCCATAAAATATAAAATGATTATCACAACCTAAAACTCATGAATTGAGTTTTTAATAATTTTAAAATGAGAAGTGTTTCTTCAACACTCTAGGCACCTGTGGTCCACATTTAGGCATCAACAGCTTTTACCTTGGCCTCTGTGGCCTCTTTTATTATTGTTTCAATACAACCACTTCTTCTATGAGTGATTTTTGGGTGGTAACCTCTTTTTCATACATATACACTACATGGCCATGTTTCTTTTCTACATCGTACATGTTAGAGTTTGAAAGTATGTTTTGGCATGTGACTTCAAATTCCATTTTAAAAAATGTAGCACTAGATTACAAAGGGGAGATCTTCTGGGGATAAACCCATAGTGGGGTTTCCAATTATTGAGTTTGAGAATCTAAGAGGAGGCTATCTATAATATTCTTAACATGGCACTTCTCATTTTACATGTCCAAAAGGAAGGATGTTTGGCACCTCATGTCAATAGTAACATCTTAGGGAAGAAAATATAGCCATAAGTAAATAATCATGTCAAGGATTCCCATTTGATAATAAATGTGTAGATAGGTATATGCATCAATTAAATTTGGTTCTCCCTTAGAACTGGTAGTCTCCTTTCCTTTTTTTAGGTTGTACTCTAGAATCTTGACCTCTGTGTAAGTAGATAAAGAAGTGATATTGATAGCCATTTCACTCATTTGTTGAGTATCATCGCCATCCCCCTCTTTTCCAAATGGACCTTCAATATCCATTGGTGAGTCTTTAAATTTTGTCTCCTCCTCTCACGTCAAGGAGGGTGTCTTCTCAAAATTAGAGTCCTTTGCCTCTTCTTTCTAGCTTGTGTAGACATCCAATTCCCAACACCATTTGTGTTTAAATTGTCAATCTTACTCGAATTGTACTCAAATGCACATTTTAGGTCCAAATCCATAAAACATGTTAAATGGTTCAAACTTGTCATTTATAAGTGCCAATTTAGGTCAAAGTATCCCTAAATGGGGTAATGCAATTTATGGGCCAGCTAACTTTGATCAATTCATTTTGAGTCAAAATGACCATTTCATCATTTAGTGCTCTAGATCACTATTTTATTTTAATTCATTGGTAAACATCATGTAACTTTGTTATTTTTTGTTTGTAACATCCTAAATGTAAATATGATTCCAATGCATCTAATGTCACCTTTTAATTCTTTCTGACTCAAATTATAACTCAGTAATATGACTTTCTGACCATTTTGATTAATTGAGGACCAATTTTCAAATAATTGTATAAATGTTGATTAACCTTATTTAAGGCTAATTAATCCAAATCAATAGCTTAAGTGTATTTTCCATGAGATTTGTTAAATATTTTTTTTTGAAAATTGATTCTTATTATCTGCATTATCAGGTGACCTCATTTCTTAAGAAGACATCCCCAAGCCATAAATTCCACAAATATCAGGATTATGGGTCACCCATGCCTCTTCAATGCATCCCATGCCTCTTCAATGCCCCTTATTCCAAGTTCATGATGAAGATAATTATGAATTTAATTCTAAATATTAAGATTATCAATGGCCACACATCTCAATCTTGATATGGATGGTCATGGTTGATCCCGACCAATCTATAAATAGAAAGGCCATAGATGTGAATTTGAAGCTATTTTGGGTGCAAGGTTATTATGCTCAAATATCTTCAAATCTTGAATATTGCAAAGTTATAATGTTAAATTGTTTCCACAAGGCTTTGTATTTGATCATAATTTTTGTTTACAATCTTCATTGATAGGCTAGTTTAGTGATTTAGAATCATGAGCCTAGGTTTTTTGGAGTTTTCTTGAGGCATTCACCATTATTAACAAATACAAGGATGCTTGATCAAGGGAGAACATGTTTTTGAGCCATATGGGTATGGTGAATCCATTTTACAAGGTAATGTGGTGTTACTTTTTTCATTTGTTTCTTGCTATCCTTTGTAATTCCCATAGGAATAGATAGGCTTGGTTATTTATTTATGCATGTTTCATTATTTATGGACTAATGCTTGACTAACTTGCTTTGTAATCCTCTCTACATCTTGGCATGTCTGGTGGGACAAAACACATCTCACACCTAAATAAGATCATTTTGCAACTCTAAAATATCCATTTAGACCCTTAAAAATCATGTAAATTCATTTTCTAACTTTATTTTTCTATTTTTTTGCCACAATTTTACATAGTAACTAAAGTCAGAAAGTGATATCGACATCGATTACCTAGCTTAACTGACATCAATTAGAAAAACCAACGTTGGTTAGGTCCTAGTTAGCCAAAGTAACCATCGTTGGTTGTAATAACCAATGTTGGTCACTATGTTTTTCCAAAAACATAGACTCGAGAGCTATTTTTTCAAAGTTCATTATTTCAAGCTAAAAAGAGCTTCAAAGCTAAAGGACATGCTGACATTTTTGCTACAGGAACAAGCTTTTACTTTAATAAAAACATGTTTAAATCACCTCTTACATGCTTAAAAATCAACTAGGAACTTTGTTTTCGGTGCTTAACAAAAAATTTAGATGTTTTGGTGAATGTTTTCAAAGTTTGAAAATAAGACCAAGGGGTCAAATAAACACCACCAAACATTTCATTTGGGTTTAAAATTGAACACACTTGTCAATTATTGTTTGCAATAGTTATTTACTTACATTTTATTTGGCAAAAAGATCAATGTTGTGTGTATGCTCTTCCATTTGTCCCCTATAGGGAACCCTTGGAACCAAAAGCACCATTCCTATTGTAAATAGCCTAGTCCAAGGCTTAAAAATAATGTCACCTAAATCACTCCCCAAAAACTTGACAAAGCTTGGGTGATTTTGAAAATGACCCTAACATCTTTCTATTTTATGTTTTCTTTATTTTCATGCAAATTTGGCTTACGATGGGGATGTCATTACCTCTCATGAGTTCTTTAGGGAAACTTTGACCTAGGGTTTCACCTCCCAGCATTGACTTCATTTGACTCCTTTGGAGTTGCACATGGGATGTCTCTGCATTTGGACATTGCAATACACTAAAAAAACAACAAGATATAATGGTTGTAAAAAGGAGTAGACCTTTTTACAACTAGCCAATGCCATGGTCACCCAATTTATGTGCTTGTCTTTTGCATCATTTGATGTGAAATTAATTCCCATAGAATTATTGAAACCTTGCTAGTTTAGTAGACCCCACTTTGCCATACCTTGTCAGTTTAGACTTAAGACATTTGTTTTTTGTCATTAGCTTACTTGGTCTTGATTTGTGTCTAAAAATGTTTGTTAACATAATGAACTTAACCAAAACACATTGTCCTTAATTTTTTTGAGTAAGAGAGGTGTTACGCTATCCAAATGGAAAATTCATCTTTTCCTTATTCAATTTATTATCAAAAGATTTGTGTCATGTCATCCACTTTGTCATAGTCATGCTACCCAATTGAGTTTATATCTTTTACCTAATTTGTTTAAATCCTTCATTTACAATCCACATTCAAAATTGAACCTTTCTGAGTTATAAGGGTTGGTGCGTCAAAGTGGGTTTGCCATTTGTGCACTAGGCTTGTTTTAACTTGGGTTTAATTTTCCATTTGGATTGAAGGTCATTTATTAAGACTGAAAATCACATTATCATCTTGGTGGACTCAAGTCATCTTGTGTATCCTCACACTTTGAGTTATAGAACATATTTTATCCTATTAGAATCATGTGGTGACATTGTGCTGCCTATTTGGTCCTAACTTTATACTTAGTGATTCGTGTATGTTTTTACATCTTGAGTTACTTAGTTCATTTTGTCTTCTTCATAATCTAGAGAGATTTCCTCTAAAACTTTTAGGGTCAACTTGTCAAAGTTTAAGCTAGATTTTTTAGTGAGTGTATCATAAAGATCTAGGCTTTGGTTTACTAGTTTTCACCTTGGGTCTTTGAGTCACCTTACTCTCTTTCAATCTATACAATTTCAACTTTACCAAAGTTTGAGTAAAATCATGAACCAAATCTTCTAAATTGTGTGTGGTTTCAAACCACCCTCCTTTATAGTCTCATTGGTACCTTGGTTATTTGTTTAAAAGAGAGCCAAAGCATACTTTTATTGGTTGCCAAACATTGGTCCAAAGTTAGTCAAACACACTAAACAACACTTTTTAGACAAGACTCAAAGGTTCACTCATAGTGGGGCCTCTTATGGCCTTAGTTATGAAGATGAGAAATTTTATGATGGTCAAGATAACCCCATTATTTTTTATGACATCCCTATAATATTAGGATTTTAATATGATTACAATGAATATCAACCCCAAGAAGATCAAGACAAAGCCCTTCTTAGATTGATAGAATCAAACACTAGACTACCTTCTAATTTTCCTATAGAATAATTTCATACCTTAGTTAGAGAAGGAGAACAATGATGGAAAGAGAAATATTTTGCACAAATATACATACCTTATTCCTCTAATAAAGGAAATGAAATACAAATAGAGTCAAAACCCGCAAATCTAGGTCTTCTAGATAAGATCAAGATAATAAGTCAATGATATGCATATCAACTTGTCATAGACTTAACTGAATCCCTAGTTGCCACTTCAATTCACAATAATGTTTTGAAAGAAAAAGTAAATGTGGTCAAAAACACGTAATAAATATTGGATGAGGACATTACCATAGTATATCAAGGTAATGTAAATGAATAGTTAAAGTCACAAGAGACCTTACAAAGTTTTCTATTTGATATAGAACATAAATTTTTCAATCATCAAGAACCTATTGTTACTTTACAAACTTAGAAACCCCAACATTTAGTTCAAATTGAGGAAATCCCTCAAGACAATTTGGCTAGTTCTTTTCAACCAACCCAAAGATTGGTAAATAAACATAGAAATTTCTAAAATCAGCAAAGTGTGAAACAGCCAGATTTAGGGAATGTTTTACAATCCAAGAATCAACAGGCTATGTTCTCAACTCAAGAAATAAATTAGAACTAAATCATGGATCAAAATTTATATGCTCCCTATAATCCACAAAAAACTAGGGGCACATTCCACCCCAATAGCACTAAAACCAGGGTCACAATCCACCCCAACAGCAATAAAACCAAGGGCACATTCCACCCCAACAACAACAAAACTAGGGGCACATTCCACCTGAATAGAAATAAAAATAGGGGTACATTCCACCTCAATATAAAAAAAATTAGGGGCACATTCCACCCCAATATCAACAAAATTAGGGGCACATTCTACCCTAATTACAACAAAACCAAGGGTACATTCCACCCCAATAGAAATTAAAGTAGGGGTACATTCTACCTCAATAGCAACAAAACCAATGGCCCATTCCACCCCAATATCATCTTATCCAATCCAAAAATACACCAAACATACAAAAATGGAATTCTATGAAGTAAATTGTCCAAAGATTGGATATGAATAATAAAGTCAAAAAGTACAAATTTGATGAGATATGCCCATATCCATTTGACTTATCTATTATCCAAAACCCCTTTTCACCTCATTTTGAGGCAACCAAATTTGAAAAATAAAAAGGGAAAGGAGATCCATGTGAACACATATAAGCGTTCTTCATCTTATGTCAAGAGTTTTCTTATAGTAGCGAGTACATACTATGAATATTTCCATGAAGTTTAACAAGACAATCTCTTGATTGGATACTTAAACTACCCCAAGGGATTAGTTGTAGATTGGAATGACTTATCAAAAAAAAATTGTTGACCATTTCTCATATAACATAGAACATGAATTAATCATTATTTACTTATGCAAAGCCAAGCAGCATGATGGTGAATACAAAGGTGGAGAGCATTGGCAGGCCACTTTCAACACAATTTACCAGACAAATAGTTGGCTAATATCTTTGCATAGAATTTTCATCCTGAAGTTGTGCATAATATATAGTTATCTTTTGCTAACTCATTTGAAGAAATTATTGACAAAGGAGTGCAAATTGAGAAGGCTCTTATTGTTAAAGGCCTTGTTAATATTTTTGTGTAAGGACAAGCATCTAATCAGAATAAATCACCAGTTCCTACATAGGATAAGTGTAAGGAATTTTTAAAAAATAATAACATGGTTGGAAATGGGGTTACAGAAATAAGACATACAAATAGTACATGTTATGCCTCCTTCAAATGTACAATTAACTCCCCCAAATCCACTACTTACTTTGCAGAGATAACCTCCATGAAGGACATTTCATAACAATTTTAGAATCTTTAGAAAGTTAGGAGAATTGGTTGAAATAGTGTTACAAAATATCATTATATATAATTTAATTATATGGCCAGTATCAAGGCCATTTCCTTGAGATCAACTAAAACTAGACTGGTATAAAGAGAATGAATGGTGTAACTTTCATCATGTTATTGGTCATGGTGTATATCATTACATTCAATTACGACATATTATTGAGGAATTTATTGAAAATGGTGAGCTAAAAATTAAGTTAGCCCCTAATCAAGACATAAATCAGGATATGGGAATCTACAAAGACCCCTTTCCTCAACATCCACCACCACCAATAAATAATCAAAATGGTCACAATCAAGGACAACAACAGAATTAATAATAAGGTTAGAATTATAATGAGCTTGAGATCATAATTCCCACACTAATAATGTGGCTTATAATAATGTACCTTATGACTATAATAATACTATGGGATGCATTTCTACAACCCACATTACCACTGTTACTTTAAAACTATGTGGCTAATCTCATGTTCCTCGTAACACATGACCCATCATTATAGGTTCAGCACCCTCTCCCCCTAGTAATACCATGTTGAGTTCACATCATCATGTTTATACTCCATTTTCATGGGTTACTAATCTTGAACAATAATGCCTTTCTTATAAAGGCTCCTCATTGACCCAAAATTGTCACAAAATTGTTAATCGCCCATAGGTCACCATCCAATGCCTTTTGCCTCCCTCTTCTAATTATAATAACTCCTTGCCACCTCTAGGTTGTGCAGTCACAACTAGACACCCATGATTTACCATTCAAATCCCTTTGCCCACTTCTTTCCATAAACCTAATGAGAACATTGTGCCAACAATTCCAAAGTTGAATACTATCCCAACAAAGACTAAGTTAGTTCAATCCACAATTCAAAGGCCTTATAGTATAATGGATTAATTAGATAAAACCCATACACAAATTTCCATAGTAGAACTCTTGCAGACATCTGATGTCCATCGAACCATCTTTAACAAACTTTTACAAGAGTCTATTGTGACTAATGATATAAACCTTAATCAGTTCCAAAACTTAATTAGACATTTATCTTCATTTTGGCAAATCACATTTGATCAAAAGGATATGTCTACCCTTCACCCAAACCATAATAACCCATTATACATTGAGATAATCAGTGTGGATCATAAGATCAAGCAAGTTATTATAGATAATGGTTCAAGGCTAAACATCATATCTCTTAAATTGGTGTGATGATTGGGCTATATGGATAAAGACATTTAGCCAAAAATTATTACAATCAAGGCTTATGATAATGTCGAGAGGGAGTCATCTGGTACAATTTGGTTTCCAATCATGGTTGGGTCTATTTCTCATCACACATTATTCCATATTATGGATTTGAGCTTCCTTATAACATAATTCTTAGTCATCCTTAGATCCATGAAGTATAAGTAGTTCCATCTACTCTTCACTAATTCCTTAAGTTTCCCCATGATGGGATCGAGATTACTATTCCCACTAATCAACAGTCATACCAATACTACAAACATCTTGAAGTAGAGTTTCATAATTATAAATATTGCCCAGGTTTTGAATTCATTATAAATAAGAACAAATCCATCATTTCTCATCCATCTCCATTTAATTACATAGACCCTAGTGATCTAGCCTCCACTTTAATTGATCCATTTCCTACATCTCTAGCCAAACAAGTTATTATTAAAGATGCAGGCATTTCAATGTACCAACTAAAGGATGTCCTCCATATTACAAAATTATGAAAATACCCTAAAACATTTGGTAAGCCTAAAACTTTCTAGACTCTTAACAGACCCGATCAGATTTGGTAACCAAAAAAGAAGCAACCAAAACCTCCTGTGGTTTTTGTACCTATGATTTCACAAAAGAAAGATTGAGAGGCTTTTACCAAGGGAGATTGGTTATATTTTAAAGGCCTTGTAGATTATTTTTAGAATCTAAATTATCCTATCCCTAACAGGATAATGGATCATCTTGATTATACAGGGAAAGATCTTGGCCCACAAGCACAAGGAATTTTAGAACCCTTATTAGCTAGAGTTATCAACTAGAATTATGGTATCAGATTTCAACCATCAGAGGATGACCTCATAACATTTAATACTGACTCTTCCAAAGTAACTAGTAATGAGACTCCTAACATTGACACAATGTCTCATTATAGATTTTTTGATGAGCTTGTTGATTTAGATTTATTTGATTTGAATGCCATATTGACCATAACACCTATTGGAGCTTCCCATCCTAAAGCAAAAACCCATCCTAGTGGTGTTTCCCTTCTTGAAGCAGGACATTATATCTTTAACATTAGTGATTCCCATCCTAAAGCAAACCCTCACTGTAACCTATGCCTTTGCCATCCTAAACTCATAGATTGGGATCAAAAAAATTTGGTCATATGCCTTGATGAGTTCCAAAATGAAGTATCAATTACAGAATACATGGGCCTATGAGATGTATTCCCCATTGTTGATCATAAGCAGGGTTTTGATTTTTTATTAAATTATTCTACCTACTTTGGAGAGAAGGTAAACTTTATTGGTCATACTAAAGAACAAACATCAAGATATTTAGGTGAAAACCTTTTTAAGGCACTTGTTGATCAGGGAAAAATTAAATAAAAAGACAAGCCTTTGAGTGAAAACCTATTTCAGGCACTCCCAGGTGGGAAAGTTTGTTCATCCCCTCAGGACATAGAAAGTCCATCTAATCCAAGTTCCATAGCTAGTACAAGCATCTCTTCAGAATAACATTAAATATTTGAGCATCTTGCTCTTGAGTTTATAGAGGCCTTTACCAATTGGCCTTTACCTAAGAAGGTAGATTCTCATTCTTCATATTATCTATATTTTGGGAGGAACAACAAGAAGATATCATAGAAGAAGATGATCATGACCATACATTGCCTAAAATTATATAACATGGGTCTACACTCCTTATGGAGGGTAAAACAAAAGTGAATTTGGGAACCCATGAGGATCCCAAAATTGTTTATCTTAGAGCTTCCCTTACTAAAGTAGAATGTGAACATATTATATCCATTCTTAGGGATTATATATACATATTTTAATGGGCATATTCTGACATGCCAAGCCTAGATCCAAATTTAATTATGTATCATCTTGTTGTTCACCCTGATGTTAAACTAGTCAAGCAAAAGTTGAGAAAGATGCATCCATGCATCACCCTTTTGGTTATGTTCAAGTTATAAAATTTGTTAGGATCCAATTTTATCAGACCATTAGATTACTCTGAATGGATTTCTAACATAGTGCTAGTAAGTAAAAAGACCCCACACATACATGTTTGTACTAATTTCTGTGATATGAACAAAGCATGCCCCAAAGATGATTTTCCTTTGCCCAACATTGACATGATTGTCGACTCAACTGCTAGGTATGAGATGATATCCTTAATGGATGGATTTTTTGGTTATGATCAGATCAATATAGCCCCTAAAGATCAGCATAAGACCATATTCACCACTCCATGGGGGATATTATGCACTCTGTGGGGGACATTTTGTTACCAAGTCATGTCATTTAGTTTGAAGAATGTTGGAGCCACATATCAGTGTGCAATGACTATCATCTTTCATGACATGATGCATGACATTGTAGAGGACTATGTTGATGATATAATAGAAAAATAAAGAATAAGAGTTGGACACCCTGACATTCTATGAAGAATATTTTAGAGGCTTCATGCATATAAAGTCTACTTGAATACTAAGAAATGTGTCTTTGAAGTCACATCAATAAAATTTCTAGGGTTCATTGTATCATAATGAGGGATTGAAGTCAACCCTACAAAGGTCACCACTATTATGGAAATGCCTCCACCAAATAATCTTAAATAGTTGTGAGGTCTACAAGGAAAGGTCCAGTCTATACGTAGGTTCATTTCTCAATTGGAAGATAAGTGCCACCCATTTACCCATCTCTTAAATAAAGTGGTAACATTTTAGTGGGATGAATATTATCAGATAGCATTTTAAAAACTTAAAACATATGTGGCCAATCTACCAGTTTTACAACCTTTGATAAAAGGAAAGCCATTGCTTCTTTATATATTAGCCACAGAACATGCATTGGGGGCACTTTTGGCTTAACATGATGATCATGGTAAGGAACACATGGTTTATTATTTAATCCATACATTGGTATCCTATGAACATAATTATATGCCTATTGAGAAGGCATGTTTAGTTATGGTGTTTGCCACTCAAAAATTGTGACATTATATGCTAAATAACAAAACTACTATTATCACCAAGGTAGATCCTCTCAAGTTCCTCTTATCTAAAGCATCTCTTCAAGGATGCATAGCTAAATGGATTATGATTCTCAGTGAGTTTGATATTGAGTGCCAAAATCATAAGGCAACCAAAGTCCATGTCTTTCCTGACCAACTTGTAGAAGCTCCTATAACAGCCACTCAACCCCTCAACTTTGACCTTTCAGATGATTCTTTCATGATGATAGAACAAGCATCACAAGAACCTAAATAGTGGGCACTCTATTTTTATGGATGATTCAAATCTTGAGGGTCTAGAGCTAGCATATTTTTTATTATGCCTCAAGGGGATATGATCCCCAAAGTATTCCATATACAATTTTAGTGTACAAACAATATGGCTGAATATAAGGCATTGGTTTCAAGGTCCATCTTGCCATACAATGGGATATTCAAAGCTTAAAGGTCTATGGAGATTCACAGTTCATCATAAATTAGATAATTGATCAGTATCAAATAAGAGATGATAATATTTTTCCTTTTGAGCAAATTGTTGATAACCTTAAAACACATTTTAAATCTCTACAGTTTGAGCAATTTATGTGAGTCAATAATAGATATGTCGATGCCATGGCAACAATTGGTTCCATAATTCAAATGCATGGCAGTGCCAAAGAGCATTAGTTCTTGATTGAAAATATTCTTCAACTGGCACATATTCTATCAGATTCAGAGAGGATATGCACCATTGTTGATCTCAATCCCTCACCTGAGTTACCATGGCACCAAAAAATTTATAACTATTTCCATAGCCATGTATTTCCAACCAACCTTTCCAATAACCAACAAGAAATTTTCTTTCATCACTTAACATGTTACATCCTCCTTGGAAACACACTTTATCAAAAAGGGTATGATGGAATGCTTCTTCATTGTTTATCTTTGGGAGAATCCAAGCTGGCACTAAAGGAGGTTCATGAAGGAATGTGTGGGGCCAATAAAAATGGTGTAGCCCTAGCAAAGAAACTTATCAAAACAAACTATTATTAGCCCAAAATGGAGATAAACACTTGTAATTATGTAAAGAAGTGTGTTCCTTATCAATAGCATGGTAATTTGATACATGCATCTTCCTTACCATTATAACCAATTACAACACCATGGCCGTTCTCAACATGGGGTCTCAATCTCATCAAGAAAATTAACCCAACATCTTCAGATGGCCATAAACACATTTTAACTACAATTGAGTACTTTACCAAGTAAATTGAGGCCATTCCTCTTACTTATATTACCAAGAAACAAATAGCCAAATTCTTTCATTACCATATCATCTATCGATATGACATCCTAGCCTGTATCATATACAATAATGGTGGATCCTTTGTGAATCAAGATGTGAAATCTCTTCATGAAAAATTTAAAATCAAGCATAATAAATGCACTCCATATAACTAGCAAGGCAATGGACAAGTTAAATCATCAAATAAAACCATTATATCCATCTTAAAAAATATTGTCAATGATGTTGGTTGTAATTGGCACTTGCAACTCTTTCCTACCCTCTAGGATTATATAACCAATCATCATACCCCCATTGGATCTACTCCATACTCCCTTATTTTTGGCACTAAATCTATCATCTTAGTTGAGATTGAGATCCCATCATTAAGAATATCACTGGAGGACATAGAAGATGATGAAGACTATAGATCCTCATATATGTAAGAACTATAACTTCTTGATGGTAAGCATTTGGTTTCCCTAGAAAACTTGTAGGCCTATCAGAATAGATTGTAGAGAAGCTACAATAAATGCATTCTCCCTCAAGAATTTGAGATTGGTGACTTAGTTTTGAAAGAGAACCAGAATAACATGAATGTTGAACCCAAAAAGAAAGGCAAGTTTTAGCCTAATTGGCTAGGACCATATATTATCACAACAAACCATGGATCAGGAGCATACTGACTAGCTAAACCTAATGGTGAATAACTTTTAGAGCCCATGAACATCGTACACCTTAAGAGTGTATACGCATGAATAGCTTTGAACCATTTTCTATAATACCCTTTACTAAGGGACAACTTATGCTATCATAATTTTATCCCACCCTTTTATCTTACCTTCAACACATTTTATACTACACTAGTCCACTTTTCATGATTCCCGATAGTAAAGGCTTTGAACCCTTGGCACTCTAAACACATTTTTCATCCCATTCTAGATTTTTCTCTTTGAGAGGCATATTCTTTGTTTTGTCCAGGACATGTTATAACCTTGAACACTTTTTATCCCTTGACTAATTATGATCTCAATTATGTCTCATGAATATTATGAACCTCTTCAGTAGTATTTATACAAATTAGTTTAGCCAGGGCCATCGTATGCAGCTACAGATAGGTAAACAACCACATCCTCTTAGTACAAGTAACTTTCTACTATTTATTGTTTTATCAATAACCTCACTCTTACCAACTTTTGAGCATGGGTCATTATAGTTAGATTAGCTATCTTATTGGAACCTCTACTCTTAGGATGTGCATCTCCTTGACTAGATGGTCCCACCTTATGCATATTTTATCCAAAAAACATTAGAAATACTTTGAAAATACCAAAAACATCTAAACATGATCCACAAAAGAACAAAAACATTGTCTCACACTTCTATACATTTGTACATTCCCATTCTACCATGTTATACTCTTACCATTTTACAAGCACAAAAACACTAGTTCATCTCATCTTGTCCCATGCACTTGCCATTTTTCAAGATCATTCTTTCTCATCTCATTAGCTTCTTATTTGCTAAACCATTCTTGTTTGTTTTTTGTATCTTACATTTCTTCTATAACATTAATCATGCTAGTCTGATCATCATTTTTATTCTATCTCATTTCCTAGGAGAACTACATTTGTTCTAAAGTTCATGATGGAACATGCATCCATGAAACTATGTAGGCCATGTCCACTTGTCTTATACATCTGGAGTCAGCTCGGCCAACCCCTTCCTTTTATTCTTTTCACCCATTTCTTCTATCATTGTTCCTCTTTAATTAGGGAACAATTATCATGTCATTGTTCTTTGTTATGATGTGGTGGAAAGTAACGCCTCTACCACATATGCATGAACATTTGTCTTTAAACCACACTAACTTGGTTTGTGTTTGTGTGTGTTTGTTTTAGTTTTCTTGGTGTTTTATTTTGCTTTCGCACCTCTCCTTTTATTTCTTCTCCTTCTCTCTTTTTATTACTTCTTGTCTCATCTTGGTCTTGTGTTTCCTTGATTTTTTTTATTATCTCTTTTATGTTTCAGAACATCTTGATGATTCACATGGATCTCGATTGTTTATATTTTGATCCTATGTTATTACATTGTTCTTGAGCTATTTTGTTTATTTGATTGTTATTGGTGTTTTGTTTTTTTGTTTGATTTTACTTTTCTCTTTTGTGTTCAAGAATGCCTTGATGGTCCACATGGATCTTGATTATTCATATCTTGGTCTCATGTCATTAAGACATTCTTGACTTTTGGTTTTAAACATTTTGTTCCTACTTAAGATCATATATTGATTTTGAGTTAGGTTCATTTATGTTTATCTTTTTCTCTTTTTTTTTTTGCTTTTTTGTTTAAATGTAAATCACTATAGCTCTAGTTTTGGTCATTATTTTACCATTATACTTATAGATATTCACATTTGAATTGGCTTAGGGTAATTGGAATCTTATGTCATTCTAAATTATTCATACTTATGATGCCTAATTTCTTTTACTATAGCAAGCACTTTGTGCTCAGGTCTCAAAGTCCTAAATGTCAACATGAGCTCCGATGAATGATTCTCAAGAACACTTTGCAAAACCTAGGATCCTGATATGGAATTAGGATTTTAGGTAGCATGCATTTCAAGCTTCTTTGTATATTCTTAGACATGCATCTCTTTTCATACATTATGAGTCTAATCAATTCTTGGTCATTTTTCATTCCATTCTCTCCCAAACTTGGGTGAACTATATTGGCCTAAAGTTCATGTTGGAACATGAATCCATGGAACTATGTAGGCAGTGCTCAATTTCTATTAAGGTCAGCTCAACTATCTCCATTATTCTTTTAATCTCTCTCATCACTTTGTGCATTCTCATATTCTTGGTTTTATATGGATTTCTAAGCTATTACGTCATTGCATTTATGTTTGCACCCACTCACTTTAACTTATTTTTCTATTTATATCCTTGAGCTATTTTGCTTGCCAATTTCTCATGCTAGGTCCCAACATTTGAACCACATCTAAATCAAATTATCTCTATAAGGGAAAATCATTATTTATTCTTTATCAATGATCAAAATTTTACCTACTAGGGCAAAACTATTTTATCATGATCAAATTTGCTCTAATGGAGTACTTCTTATTCTCTTTGGAGACCCCATTCTAATGGTGATTCCCTTCCTAAAGTAGAAATTTCTCCCTTTCCTCTAATTCCAATCTCTCCACATTAAAACCCATGATGGCAATATTTTAGTGTGCAACTTGTCCCAAGATTGATTAATGCCATAAGTGCACAGCTTGTACTCTCAAATTGGCAACATTTACAGTGTGTCCATTACATTTATGGATTGTATATTTCCCATTCCCCCCATATTTGGGGCATATTATACCTCTAATTATATTTTGATTATTGATGGTAATCACATGTGCAAGAATTAGCTCATCTGGCTATGATCTATTCCATGGGTTAACCTCTCACTTTCTCTCTCTTTTTGAGAGTTCATCCTTCTCTTTCACCCTAGTATGTCCTCTCAAGGGGGCATCATGGGTTTGTTCCAATTTATTCTTGACAACTCTTTTCTTTGAAAAGATGTTGTTTCACCTGAATGTCTTACTACACCTTCTTAAATAGGGGTAAAATGTAGACATCCAATTCCCAACACCATTTATGTTGAAATTGTAAATCTTACTCGAATTTCACTCAAATGTACATTTTAGTTCCAAATATATAAAATGCGCTAAATGGTTTGAACTTTTCATTTACAAGTTCCAATTTAGGTCAAAGTATCCCTAAATGGTGCAATGCAATTTATGGGTTAGCTAACTTTGATCGATTCATTTCAAGTCAAAATGACCATTTTACCATTTAGTGCTCTAGATCACTCTTTTCTTCTAATTCATTGGTACACATCATGTACCTTTATTATTTGTTATTGGCAACATCCTAAATGGGAATAAATTTCTAATGCATCAAACGTCACCTTCTAATTCTTCTCGAGTCAAATTATAACTTAGTAATATGACTTTATGACCATTTTGATTAATTGAGGACCAATTTTCAAATAATTGCACAAATGTTGATTAACCTTGCATAAGGATAATTAATCCAAATCGAGAGCTTAAGTGGATTTTACATGAGATTTTTTGAATATTTATTTTTTAAAATTGATTCTTATTATCTGTATCATTAGGTGACTTCATTTCTTGGGAAGACATCCCTGGGCCATAAATGCCACAAATATCAAGATTATGGGTCACACATGCCTCTTCAATGCCTCCCATACCTCTTCAATGCCCCTTATTCCAAGTTCATGATGAATATAATTATGGATTTAATTCCAAATATTAGGATTATCCATGACCACACATCTCAATCTTGAGATGGATGATCATGGTTGATCCTGACCAATCTAAAAATTCAATAAATAGAGAGGCCATGGATGTGAATTTAAATATATTTTGGTGCAAGGTTATTATGCTCAAATATATTCAAAGCTTAAATATTGCAAAGTTATAATGCTAAATTTTTTCCATGAGGCTTTGTATTTGATCATAGTTTTTGTTTACAAGCTTCATTGATAGGCTAGTTTAGTGATTTGTAATCATGAGCCTAGGTTTTTTGGAGTGTTCTTAAGGCATTGGATGAGCTTACCACCATTTTTTACATAGACAAGGATTCTTGATCAAGGGATAAAATTTTTTTGAGCTACATGGGTATGGTGAATCCATTTGGGAAGGTAATATGGTGTTGATTTCTTTCATTTGTTTCTTGCTATCTTTTTTAATTCCCATACGAATAGATGGTTTGGTTAGTTAGTTATTTATGCATGTTTCATTATTTATGTACTGATGCTTGACTAACTTGCTTTGTAGTCCTCTATTATTTTAGAGGATCTTGTTAAGAACTTGTGTTGGCATCATGCTCAGTCCACTTCTTCTTTACTAGTAGTGGTGTTTGTGGAAGTTTCTCTTGTGTCTACTCCATTCCCTTTGAAGTCTTATTCTTGAGCTAAACATATATAAAATATTATGAAATCATTCTAGTTAGTTTCCTACTTCTCTAAGTAGACCTTTCCAAGATAGATATACATCTTCTAGAGAGTGTGAATCTCTAAATTGATCCAATCTACTTCCAAGGTAAGAGGTTGTACATAAAAAATGTGGTTTACAAAGTTGATGAAGTATCATGCCTAAAAGTCATAAGGTAGCTTCAACCATGCAGAGAGTTCTTCAGAGGGGACCATCTTGATGCATGTCAAATAGAAATTTTACTTCAGAGTGAATTGAGATTTCTCGCCAACCTAGGTGGGCAAGTCTTTTGGAATGCTCCATTCATTCCCAAATTATTCCTTAATTACATAAAACCATGACTTTATCTTATTTTTATAGGTGGGGCTGATGTGCCCAGGGCATGTAAATGCCTTATAATACTCAATAAGGGACTTGTGTTCATGCGGATATGCCCACTTCAAATCTCTCATGGTGTATTCAAGTACACCATCTCATTAAACACCATTAATAATAAAAATACCCCGATGAGAACATATGATTGGGTATCTGATGGGTCTTCTCTGCATCCTCTAAAATCTTATGGGAAAAATACATTGCCAAATTATACTTAATGCCCTTAGTTACCTAGTGAGAAATGTAGAGGTTGGCCATATCTACCTCTTTCTAATGATCAATGCCAATGATCTTGGTCATTATGATGCATGCCACCATCCAAAAGATAAAATCTTAAAAGTTCTTGGTATGCATGGCATGGCCCTAATTTTGGTACATTAGTGTCATTGTTGTTTTTCCAATCTCTTCTAAGTCCTCCAAGTCAAACTCTACATCCATTTTGAAGCACTAGAGCCTTGATACCATACTTATCCTTTTGGGTGTAATTTTCATGCTACACCCAAAAAAGTAGAGGTAATCCTCATGGATGCACGAAAGTAGAAAATTAATTGCTTCCATGGGTTTTTCAAAGTATGGAAGGTTAAACAAGTGAAATAAACTCATATCCTCCAAAGCACTAAAAATATTGAGGTCATACACCAATTAGTCTTTGGTATTTTAGCACTCAACCTAGTAGTCATTTTGTAACTCAACCTCATTCCTGGGTTGATGATGATGATTGTACAAGAGGGTACTTTTAAGACCTAGTTTTCTATGCACAACACCATTTATGGGTACTAAATTTCCTCTATCATCAATGATGGGGGTGGAGATGATTGTACCTTCTTCACTTAGTGCACCATCCTAACCTCTTCTCCTTCCACACATTGTGCATGTTATTTAGGTATTTCTTCCTGTATTAATATTGTTTCCCCCCAAGTACTTCTTATTCTTTTGGAATAGTCGATAATGTATTATTTATTAAAGCCTTTTTCTTAGGCCACATCACCCTCTAAGGATCCCTAAGGTTGAGGCATGACTTTCCAACGTTCCAAAAGGAATACATGATTGATGTACATATGACTTCATATTTTCTTGCTTCATTTCCCTCTAATGGAGGATATTTACCTTTGAAACCTATAACTACTAGTACTTTATGTCATGGTCATGTTTTAGAGTTAACCCTATGTTTAATTACTTAGCTTGATGATTGGCTCAATAGTTGTTTATATAATTATGATGTTGTTTAATCACTCTAGAATCACTTTGGCTTAATTCATTCTTCAACTCTGTATACTCAAGTGAAATCAAAGGTAAAAAGTAAAAATGAGATTCTTTGTCCTTTTATAGGCTCAAGGGTGGTAACCCACATTTACTACCCCCTTTCTTTTTGGTTATCACTTCTCATTATTAATGCACTTGTAACAGCCACCATTCTTCAACCATTGCTTCTCACCATAATGCATTTAATGGTATTTTCTTGTTATGATGTTGGCACATTTATTGAAACCGCTATTTATTTGACATTAATGACATGTCCTATCCCTTTTTTTATTTGAAGTGGAATATAGTTGTGTCATGTGCTTTTCTTTGGAGTGAAAGATAGTTGTTCTATTTATTTATAATTTTAAACTATTTGGCAGGAATTCCTTATCCTAGGCTTATTTACCTTGCATATCTTAAGTAACTTGCATGCCTTAAGTAACTTGTGTGTGTATCTTTAAACATGAATATAGATACCTTTTATCCCAAAATAAGACTATGCCATAGTCCTCCATGAAAATATAAGTAAAAAATTTAAACTACTCTATATTAAAGAAATGTTATGTACAACAAAGGTAGTGCTTTTATTGAAAATAATAAATCCTAGACTAATGGCATAAGCCTTATTGTTACAAAATTTAAACTATTTAGAGGTGAAATATGGCCATAGCCAACTTTCATTATAATGCCCAGGAAGAAATTGGTCATCCAAACTTTGTAATTGACAAGCACAAATAATTCAAATGCTATGAATTACGAAAGGACCATCCCAGTGAATTCAAAGTTTTCCAAAATGGCACATAAACTTAGAGTCATAGAGAAAGACTTTCATCCTAGGGTTAAATTTTTTATGCTTGATGTCTCAATCATGTCGTGATTTTTTTTTGCATTTCTCCACATCTTCACTTTAATGATAAAGGAAATGGGCTTCATCCAACTGCAACAAAGTATCCAGATGCACTTTTAGGGATGAATCTTCATCTAATTTCCCAATGTGTGTAATATGAAAATATGCTAGAAATACCTCTTTTCCATTTACCAAATTGAATGGTGTGTTCTTGTTTAGGTGCTTATAGGTTTTTTGGTAAGCCTAAAGTATCATAGACACTCTATCATCCCAGTTAGTTTGGCCAATATTACAAAAAAAATTAAGTGTTGTGCCTAGGATTTTATTGAATGTCTTGTTAGTTCCATTGGCCTAGGGGTGATAAGGTGTTGTTTTGTGATGAGAAATCATGAACTCAATAAGTATAATGATAATAGTTTCATTTAGAAAATGGTTACCTCAATCACTAGTAAAACTTAGTGAGAATCCAAACTAGGTTATGATATGTTCCCAAATGAAGCATGTAGCAGTAGCAGTATTACAATCCCTCATTAGTGTAGCTTCAACCCAATGCATGAGATAATCAGTTAGTATAATGATATAATGGTAACCTATTCATCATTTATCTAGATTTATGGGGCCAAAAAAATTAATGGCCCACTTTTCAAATGGTTCTTCAGATAGAATTAGATGTAGAGGCATGGCATCCTGGTGATTTGGATTTCCTATGTGCTGACAAATGTCACACTTCTTAACATATATCTTGGCATCTTGAAAAAGGGTAGGCCAGTAAAACCTTATACATGGTAGCCTCTCTAGCATAGTTTCCACCTAAAATTCCCTCATGAACTTCTTGGATTACTTCAAAGTGCTCATGTTTTATGACACAATGTCGAATAATTTTGTCTCAGCCAAGCTTGTAGAGGTCCCTTATGATGAGCTAAAAAGGGGTGGCATAGAACATGAGTTATTTCTTGGATTGAGTATTTAGACAATCAGGTACTGAGCTAATAGTTAGAAAATCTATAGTATCTTCTAACTCCTAAAGTACATGAGAAACACAAAATAGTTGAAAATCAGGTAAGTCATATTCAATAACGTACGAAGGTTCTCTAGAATTAATTCAAGAGAGATGATCAGGGCCAAAATTATTTTTTCCTAGTTTGACCATGATAGAGAATTGAAATTATTGAAATAACACTATCTAATGATAGATGCATCCATGTAGCATAGATTCATTTACTAGATACTATAAAGCTTCATGATCTGTATAAAATACAAAAGGAGTTACCAATCAGTATTGTTGAAATTTATGTAGAGCATAAACTATTGATAAGGCTTCACACTCTATGGTGGTGTAATTCCACTCAACTAAAGTAAGTTTTTTACTAGTAAAATAAATTGGGTGATCAAGGTGACCTTCACCTAGTTGTACAAGGATTACCCTGATTGCCATTCCAGAAGCATCAACATGGACATGGAATGGTTTTGTCCAATCAAGGAATTGAAGGATGGGAGTGGTAACTAGCTTGTTCTTTAAGGCCTCAAAGGCTTCTTGGCAAGAACAAGTCTATATGAAGTGCTTGTTTTGTTTACATATTTCCTCTAGAGGCATGACAATATTTGCATATCAACAAATGAATTTCCAATGATAACTTGTATGTCTTAGAAAAGCACAAACTTTGTGCTAAGAATTTGACACTGGGAGGTAAAGAATGGCATATACTTTGGTTAGGTTTACCAAAATTCCATCCCTGTAAATAATATTTCCTAGGATAACACTAAAAGGTGTAGCAAACAGACACTTCTTTAAATTCAGTGATATTTTTAGGACTTGGTAATGCTCAAGCATGAACCGAAGATTAAATCAATGGTATTTGACCAAGCCATAGACTATCCATTCATCCAAGTAGACTTGAATAAATTTATGGATGAAATATTTAAAGGCCTCAATAGTTATACATGAAAACATAGTTTGTGTATTCTTCAACCCAAAAGGCATGACAATAAATGTGAAGGATCCCCATTCAATGGTGAATGTAGTCTTAGGTTGATCCTCCTCAATAATTTGCACTTGATAGTACCCAAAAAATCCATCTATGAAAGTATAAATTTCACACCCAGTGATACCTTCAAGTATTTATTCTATGAAAGGTGTTGGAAAGGGATCAATAATGCAAGATGCATTAAGTATCTGGTAATCAATGCATATTCTAATACATCCATCTTTCTTTATACTTATCACCATGGGGCTAACCCATGCAGATTCATCAATGGGAGTGATCACTCCAGCATGTAGCATCTTATGAATTTCTTCCTTTACACGTGTCTTTAGATTTAGATTCATCCTATATGGCCTTTTCTTAACTAGTTGAGCACCATCAACTAGTTTAATATTCATTTTACCTAGAGATAGATGAACACCTTTCATCTCACTGTAGACTCATGGTAAAACATCTTGGTATTATTTTAATAACTCAAATATATTTGAAACATCTATGTCATTATAATAGTTACCTATAGTATCTATTTTTGGCTCTTCTTTTATGTTGATGTTGTGTTGGATAGTTTGAATTGGTTCAGAGTAAGGGTTATCTACGTTAGGACTAGTATCATGAATAGTTTGTGAACCATAATCTGTAGGGACCTCCAAAAAAAAATTAATGGGTCAGGTGGTATAGACCCTTCACCTCCATCTAGTTGAAATACTAGCTTTTATTTCCCTAGGCATATCTCTTGATGTCAGTCCTGATCAAAAACTAGTTCTGGCACAAGATTAGTTCATTAAAGAAAATTAGACCTTCTTATGGGATATTTAGATATATCACAGGTGATCTTTAATGGGATTAGGGTTACCAGCTTCATGCGTGGCCTAGAGAGTGAGGTGAAAATCCATTCTTGGAAAGGAATAAGATAATTTTGAGTTCATTTTTTCTTTCAATAGATGCCAAAAATAGGTACACAAATGTCACTTTTCATGAGCATACCATGATCTTGCTTAGATTTGTAAAGTTCCATAGAAAGCATGTACCCACAGGTACTCTAAAAAAATATGCTTTAGCTCTCCACATAGATTCACAAGCCTCTATATTGTGTTTAGTTTTTCATACTCTATTATAGCTAATTATTCCCCTAACTCGATTGTATTGATGAAACTAGTGATACAAAGTAGAGCATACTTAATCCCAATGGGGAAGTCAATCATTATGGGTTCACCACCACCTTATAGTGGTATAATCAAAGAGGTGAACCTATTGATATTTTTGTCCCAAATATCTCATTACATCTAACACCCTAAAGGAGACCCCCCTTTGTTTTTTTAAGAAAAACTTTGAATCTTTAAAAACCATATTTTCCTTCACCTTGTGGAATCTAAAACTTTGGATGCAATTTACACTTATGCAAATTGCTTTATAGGCTTTAGATCCCTTAAAGCACCAAAATCCAAAAACACAAAATCCAGAACTCACCATGCACTTTACACATTCTCAAACATGTAAAATACATGATGGGCTCCAGATCCTACCATGCACCCATCTGATGAAATCTAGAACTTAGCATTCACTTTGCATGTTTTCACGATGTGAAAAGTGCACAACAGACTTTATATCCCATCAAATCATTAATACCCCTTTTTTTGGAACCCTAAACCTTAAGTTTACATTGCACATTTGTAAATGTGCAAAGTGCACCATAATCTCTATGTTCTACCAAACATTTACCTTTAGACACTACGGGCCCTAGAACCTCAAGTGCACTTTGTACATTCCAAATGTGCAAATTACCCCATGGGTTTTGCCTAACACCAAAATCAATCATATCATAGATGGAGAGTGGACCTTCTTAAATTAGGTCTAACCTTTGACAATTCACCAAACCCATTATTGTAGAATGCATAACCTGAGGTGCACATTACACATTTTTGAATGTGCAAAGTGCACATTGAGTTCTACCTTCTGCCAAGTCCAACCTTATTATGGAGAGTGGACCTATTTTAAACAGGTCCAACCCCCACCACCAAGCACCTAAGATTCATTAATTTTAGGGATTTTCCTATAAAAATAAGTCATTTTTTACAAAGCATTATCATTAATTAAGTTGATAATTACAATTTATAAATCCAGCTACTCACACCCTCACAATTGAACCTTGAGCCTCATGCATACAAACTTGTACTTCAAGCCATGACTACAAGTATTCAAATCCATGTCACCTGCACCCATAAAACAATACTTTCCTTGATATTCCATGATAATCTCCTTCCATTTAAAGCTTTCAAATTGCTCTCATTTTTTTGTAAATTTTCTTGTTTAAACTCTCATTTGGCTTGCCTGATTAGGGTTTTCCCTTAAAAATCATCATCTAAATCACCAGAGTGTAAAATTTCAAGGTTATATTATCAAAATTAGCATGTCTTAGGTAATTTAGGGTTTCATTCTTAAAAATTTCATTTCAATATTTCCAAATCCTACATACACCATTATCTAAAGAAAACCCTCATGTTTTCCCTCTAAGGTTTCATCTTCAAAATCAGGGTTTCCTCAAGTGAATATTCCCAATTATATACTATTTAATAAAAAATAGTTAATATTACTTAAAAATATTCCCCCATCATCCCCATAGACATTAGACCTACCTCAGGCACTTAAGAGTCCCATAAACCTCTAAGCCTTTGTGAAGAGTGGACATGCTCCAAGCACCTCTCACCTTTGTCAAAGATCTAATGTGCCTTAAGCACCTTTGACCCCCATCAAATTTTATTGTACTATAAATAATGGACCTACCTCAATAACATCCTACTTTCACCATAAAACTAACAACCCTCAAGAACTGTGGACATTGGACATGCTCTGAGCACCTCCAAGTTTCATCAAAGAATACAAGTGCCCTAGACACCCACAGGTTCCACAAACTCTCATAGTTAATTTCTTGCAAGAAGTAACTTTAGTTTCCATGAATCCCAAGGAAATTAAGTTAAAATATAAGGGTACTGGAGTGACTTCTTATTTAGAGTCCAATATGGTATAAATAATAGATACAAATCTAGGTCACATTGACCTAAGAGATTTTTGGGCTAGGATAGGTGCAAATTTCAAAAGTGACTAGATCTAGAGTATTTATGACTCTAGTTTACCATAATTTTTATCCTTTCCTATATCTATTTATATCCCTGAGTTGATCCTCATAATGGCCCTATATTATGACCTTGATAGAAGACAAGTATTCACTGAGAAAGGGGAGAAGGTTTTTGATCTTGACCCTGACTTTATCAACACAGTGTTTGCCATCCCTAAATTTGAGAGTCATTTGGATATAACTCCACAAACATATGCATAATTTTATGAGGATAAGAAATATGGATGTCAAAATATTATGAACAAGCAATGGCTCAAGACTCCCAAGCATTCTTCCACCAAATTACCTAAGACTATGTATAGATTTGATTTCATAGAGATGGGAGATATCATAACACTATTGTACAAAGTCACTTTCAATCTTGATGCCAAGTATTATCAAGATTAGATGTAAAAATATATCTAGATCATTAGAGAGAACAAATAATAGATACATTGGGACCAGTTAATAAATGATTCCCTCCATAATTAGTTGATGGAGGTGCAAATGACAAACAAGTTTTATATGACATCATATATTGTCTATATCCTGGCCAAAGGAAGATTGTTCCCAAGCCTAAATATAGTGTATGAAGAAATAAATAGAGTCTGTAATTACTACCCTAACCTCATGCTATAAGCTAGTAGATATAAATTCAAAAGAGTTAATGATGCGTTCATTTACATAATCATCATCATGTTTGATCAAGATCTTGGAAAAACAAGGTTCTCCCAAGTAGTAAAAGATGAGATTACTAAATGGGGTTCTTTCTTCATATAGTTCCCTACCTAATCCTACATTAGGGAAGTTGTTTTTAGTGGCTATCCTTACACACTTCCTTGATATGTAAGTGATAAATGGGCATTGTTGGAGTTGGTTAGATAGGTTATGGATACACATAAGCTCCTTTCAAATAGACACAAAGTAGGGATATGTTTACCTATTTATATTGGCCATTATACATGTCAACTTCTCTTGACGTCTAGAAATATAGAAATAGAGATGTGCTAGGTAACATTGAGCATGTTGGAGTCTAGACCTTACTTTGACCCATACAATAAGGTCACTATTACACTAGAGTTGGTATCATATGAACATGTGCCATATTATGAGGATTTTTTGGAAGACTATGATGATGAATAAATGATTTGAATGAAGTACTATTATAAGATGTCCCTACAACAAATAAAAGACTATATTCTAGCACCAATCCCTGATGACTTTATGGATGAAAACTCTAGATTAGATCTTATCTACCTCACATAGATCATTGCCAGACCTCTACCACTAGTGAGGTGGTCATTTCTTGAAGCCTTCTCTTTATTCGATAAAATAGCCCATGTTATTAATCAAATGATCGATTGGCTAAAAATTAGGGGTGTGAAGTCACAAGGGAGATAATAAGGGTTAAGGATAAGCTCCTATAGCTCAAAGTATGATGTATCACTCCTTTAGAAGATGGCCCTAGTGAATTAGTAGAAGAACCTGATAAAGAAGAGAAGAAGAAGAAGACAAAGGAAAGAAAAGGGAAATCAAGTAGATAGGAAGAAGTTGTAGAAGAACCAATTGATATTTCATTAGAAGACATAGCAATAATGACATAGGGGTCTATAGTTTCTGATACCATATCCCTAACTCCTATTTCCATTACTCCCCCTTCTCCTACACATATGTTATAAGAGGTTTCAACACCTCCACTAACTATCTCCACTCCTCAAACATCTCAGGTTCCCATTGCTCCACAATTTTTAGCTCCTCAACCTCCAATTTCAACCCTTTCACTTGTCCTCACTTCATCTACAATTTCACTCATATCAATAAGCCAATTGCAATCATCACAAATAGGTCAAGTGGACACTCAGGGTCCCCCTATAGTGGAAGTTCAAGTTTTCACTCCACTTTCCTCTCCTCCCACTTCACCTTATCTATTTTATCCACTCTTGCTTTCCATTCCATTTATAATTCCTTCCATTTCATCATCATTAATTCCCAACACCACCTAATAGTACATTGATATGGATTTAGATATCTTGACTATGGTTATGTAGGCCACCTCAACCCCTATGGTAAGTATTATTTCCTCTTCATCTCAACCCACTATTTTCACATCATGAACCCTAAGTGGTCCTACACACCTAATTGACACATTCAGTGCTTTGTCTTTGACCCTTCCACCAATTCCTAAATTCACAATGCCTATGTCTATTACATTCTCCACTCTACCAATAGGCACAATTGTTTTTATTGCCTCCACTCCCCCCATTTCCACTATTTCATCTCTACCATTAGTTGAGGTTGGAACAACCTAAACACTTAGAGAAAATATTGATTTGAAAACTAAAGATAAGAGTAGATCCTCATAGGAACATCCTAAGTAGCCCTTGGTATCATTTTCCCAAGAGTTTCCCTTGATCACAGTATCAGTTAGTGCAACTATTGGTTGTAGATTCTTTGGTGACAATGTCATATTAAAAAAATGATACCCCTAGTTGGTTAGCCCTATCAGTGAGTAAGAAGCAAAAAACAATAATTGATCCTATCACTCTAGACTTTGGCATGTAAGAAGTCAAGAAGAAGTCAAAACCCACTCCCAAGACCCTTTTGAGGACATTCACTGATGATAAGGGAGAGAGATATGTTGAAATTATAGTTCCCCTACAAGGTAAATCAAAAGAGGATCTTGTGGTAGTAGATTATCATGTTTCTCATATACACCTTGGTCAATAGATAAGAGAGGGCCTCAAGCATGATGTGTAGATGGGTATCAACTCTCTCTTCTAGAGAAATTATCATGATAAATCCACCAAGGATGAGCTGAAAAGAAAGGTTGATCAGTTGACCAAAGCACTCAACCAGCTCATAAATCTTAGTGAAACATCACAACAACCACACGCAGTGAAACTAATTAGTCTAGATCAAGCTACAATTTATTATGTACAAGAGATTACTCACATGGGAAGGGTGATAAAATAATGGTTTGAGGAACTAATCACAAAAGGTAATAGAATTATTATAGTCATGATAGAGCATTATGGAGTCATCATGAAGAGAAAATAAATTTTGAAAGAATAGATTAATAGCTATGAAGGAGAAATTTAGATCTTAAATATTTATTATCCCAAATTAACAACCATAAAATCAATTGATATGAATACCCTCATTGCTAATAAAATATTGAAGGATGATGCTAAGCATGAGGAACTACAAATGGTTGATTAATTTTAGATAAGAGTATTGACAAAGTCTATGAAATGAGCCAAGGAAGCTCATGACAAGGTAATTGATGTGTTATATGAGATTGATGGCATGATTAATTTAATGTCATTCCATCCAATGGATGATGTCAACAATCTCCTTCAGGCATAATAGGTTCAAAATCATTTTAAGGCAATAGTTGAGGAGTCTACAAAGGACACAGTCTTTATCTTAAGTTCCATTCACAGGTTCATCAAGTATGAGAAAGAAATTGATTAGATGAGAACTAAAATACAGGCCATAAGAACCTTTAGAAGATAATTATTTTATGTATAGGTAGATTATGTATCCTCTAACATTTATTCTTACGGGCTAGAAGTAGAGTGAATTCAAGATATTTTAAAGGCCTTTGATACATATACAAAGAAGTTACAGGCTGAGAATGATAAGAAAGCTAAGGAAATTATGGACATTAATTAATTTTCCCTCTTTTTAATATTTTCAAATGTTATTATCATGTGTAATTTCATTTTAAAGAAATTGCAAATTATAATTGCAAAAATACAACTTTATTTTTTATAACTCTTCTGAGAAAAAGAAGACATATTTTTACACTATATTTTTGAATGTGGAAGTTAAAAAAATCACAAGTGAAAATTGCACTTTCCATTTTGATTAATGTGAAATGTTAAAAAGGTACTTAGTCATGAAGTGTAAATTACACGGTTCTGTTCCTTTTTGGCAAAAAGTGATAAAGACTTAGAAATTTGTAAAAGTCTCGCTTTAGGTTTTGCATGCTAGGGTTTACATGGAAAGAAACTTAGAATTGATTTTCAATATTATACTTTATTCAGAAAGGCCAATTTTTATTTTGGTCACCATTTTTGCATGAAGAGCTATTTTTAGCCACTATCAGATAAGGAGCCTTATATGGAGATCTTTAGTTATAGCCACACCATACCATGCCATAATACACCTAGGATCATGTCTGGCTCATGCATGCCATGTTCTAAGAATTCCACAAGCCTAAGATACCAAAAATATAAGAGCTCACCTCTTTCTGCATGAATATTTTTATATTTGCATGATTTTTTGAATTGAGTGCTCAAGTTTCAACAACTACATGTCTTCTATGAAATATTTTATATAAAAATGGGTAGACCTCATGGCCCATTTTATATTTTTGTTATTATTGATATTTTTTTGCATTTTGAATGTATTTACTACAATTTGTAACCTTTGGAGAGAAATAAATTTTAAGTTTTGCCTTTCTTGTCTTTAGAATCCCTGTGTTGTGAAAAGTTATTTGATTTTATGTGGAAGCTTTGTCTTTTATTTTAGTCTCAAGAAAATTCATATGTGGTATTTTACCCTCTTGATAATATTTCTTGAAAGAAATATCCTTTTCCCTTTTCTAAAAAATAACTAAAATATTGCCTATTATTTCCAAATTTGCATGAGTCTATGCTTAAAATAAATTCAAACTATTTTATACTCTATTGTGTTTGTCAAGCAAGTAGTTAGATCCACTATAAAATATTTGGTGCAATCACTATATTTTTAGTTTTTTTGTAAATTTCAATTCTTCAACCCTTTTCCCCATTAAAACCCTAGTTTAAGATCAAAATCACTAAAGAATGAGATTTTCATAAAACTAGTATTTTATTAGTTTGCATCAAATTTAGTGAAAGGAAGTCAGCCTTCTTTAAAGATTAACCTCAAATTGCCAAGGTCCTATAGCTTTGGATGTTTTACCATTATATTATTAGGTACTTACACAACAAGCTACAAATCAAGATAGGTGCAATCCTATGTGATAACAGTGTTTGGCATGCCCAATGGGGCCTAAAAATTATATAGAGATTAGTGTTATTCTTAGCGAGCATTATACAGATTTTGTGAAAATATCAAAGCACCTGGTGACTCCATTGGCTATAAACTCTTGATTTCAAGGTGATGTATGCCAAGTAAATAGACAAGATTGTCTGCTAGAGGTAAGAAGTATGATTGTTTAGAATTTTCATTTCCATCTAAAAAGAGATCAAAAGCAGTCACCCCTTAGCCTAAGGTATATCTTATGGTTTTTTTCCCATCCCCTTTGGTGACTCCTATTAGTGTTATACCTCCCATAATGGCTAGAAATTAGAATTGTGTAGCTTTCAATACAGGTAGTCCACTTAAATTGGCTCAACATGATGATATAACAATCTTGGCCTTAAAAATCCTATCATATTTTATTGGTGAAACCTCTACCATTGCTTCAGAACATATACAAGATATTATTAACCTCTATTCAATCCATAACATGGTCCAAGATAATGTTCCAATCAGACTTCTAGTCTTTTTTTTCAAGGGGAAAGATTTAAAATAGTATAGAGGCCTTGCTTCCACCTCAATATAAGTTTGGGATTAGTTAGGTGCTATGATGTGTACCCATTTTGAGGACAAGAGTGACCACCTTTCCTCAGTTGAACAGTTAACTACTATTCAACAAGATCCTCATGAGCAAATGATTGACTTTAATTACCATTTCTAGAAGACCTAAAATAGAATCCCAATCTTGGTTAAACCCACTATGAATAATGTTTTTTTTTATTACTTGAAAGCCCTCAACAGTGATATAGTTGTAATGATTCATTCAATGGGTGGCACCACACTTCTTGTAGCTTACAATATTGTGATAAGGGCAAAAACTTGTTTCATCCAAGATAGTAAAATTGTACCAAGGCCACAAATGCCTCTATTTCCAAAAATAGCCCATATTCCCCCATGTACACTTACTCCAATTTCCACTATGATTAAAGCATCTTCTTTGACTCCTGCACCTTCAAATGATTTATATGAGGTAAAGTCATTTCTTAAAAGATTTTAAAATGATCTAGTGTCAATGAAAAGGTAGCAAGCCCAAAACTACAAACCTTTTTATCCATCTAACCCTACGTACCAAGGGAACAGGTATCCCTATCAAGGTAACAACCAATAATAAGGACAATGTGCATAGCCAAGACCTACAAACCCCCATGCTTTACTGGCACCAGGGACTTCCAAAGCCATTATCCCTATTCAAAATAATTTAGCTCAAGATTGAAAGTGGTGTTATCCATTTAATTAGCCCTATAATTAAAACACTTGACCCAAAAATGTAATCAAATAAGCCTTTATGGTGTAAGGCATAACAAGCATGCAAGGGCAATGAGAAGAATCTACTTCCTAATAAGTAGACACACAAGAACCTGATCAAAGTGGAGTGACTCTTCTAAACTGGTAGGAGGATGATTTTGTTAGAATAAGCCAAGATGAAGCAATTTTTAACAATGGAGGTCATTTATCAGCTAATACACATTTCAAGAAAAGAGAAATAGAAGTTGATCAACCCCTCAGGGTAGAGCAAGATTCAACCTCTAAAGCTGTAGTGAAACCATCAAAGAACAACACAGTGTAAAGGCCACCCTTTATAACTACAAATCAATTCAAATCAAAGGTGCCCACTACAAATCTTATAAAAGAGGATACATCCCCTACAAAGGTAGTATCAAAGGTTGGTAATATCCCTTTTAGGATATTTGATCAAATTAAAAGGATAAACCTGAACGTCACTATGTGGGAAGCATTATCTATACCAGCACAAAGGGACTTACTATAGGAGGCTCTAAAGAATTTTTAGATATCATAAAAGGTTCCAACCAAGGGGCCTACAGCTGAAATAAATCTTTTTCATCCTCAAGTTGATAATAAAATGGTCAAAAATGGTAAGCATCCCCCCTTCTATCTTTCACTTATAATAGGGAAGAATCTATACACAATTACATGGTAGTTTAGGGGCTAGTAGTTCAATAATGCCCAAGAAAATAGCTGATGATTTGGGGATAAAATACACACCCATTAATAAGGGGGTAGTTCAACTATATGGAACTTTTGTTCAAATAGTAGGAACCATAAAAGGACTAAACCTCACTATTCATGCTTGCCCAAGCCTATCAATTACTCAAGATATTTCAGTCATAGATCTCCCCCCCCCACTTTGCCATTTGTATTTCAAGATATTTCACTATAAATATGGGGGAATATCCATCTATATATTGGTCTCAAATGCTAATTAGAAAAAGATATGGTAATATAGTAATAATAAAATCTAAGCCAATTGCAAAAAATCATATAAAACCATACTATCTTATTCCTCCCATAGAAATAAATTGTATATTGCAAGATCGAGAGGAGGAAGAAATGGATCAAGAGAATACAATAGCTATAGAAGATATTCCAGACATTCATTTGGATGAATGGAGATCAACCCTATAATTCTATCCTTATAACTATGTACAGGAAATAAGGTTAGGGACATATTGCATTCATGAGAAAGACACAATTATCTTGAATTTAGTCAAACCAACCAAAGATTTTTAAGGGGTGTGGTAGTTTTTTTGTATGGCGTAAGAAGAAGAAATGGTGCAGGTATAGGTATTGTATTGGTCTCCTTGAAAAAAGAGATCTACTTCTACTCATTCAGACTTTAATTCAATTATACTAACAATGTAGCTGAATATGAAGCCCTAATTTGAGGCCTCTAATTGGCTAAAGATAGAGGGATCAAGATTTTGTAGATATTTGGTGATATTGAGATTATCAATCACCAAGTTAAATAAAAAATTGTAACTAAAAATAATTTTTTAAGGTCTTACAAACACAAGGTATGGGACCTATTGGAATATTTCACCACTTTAAACATTCAAGCAGTACCAAGGGCATAGAATAAAGATGCTAACCACATGGCCTCGATGGGGTCCTAATATAGCCTACTAGTAAAAATAAAGAAGAAGAATAACCAACATGTGAGGCTGATCTTAAGTCCTTCTATCCTTGATAATGCAAATAATTGGCAAGTCTTTGATAGTGACAAGTAGATTATAATTTTTTTGAGAGAAGAGGTTGAGTTTTCAAAAAAGAATCAGCTAAAGCTATAAGACCAATATGGTGATCAGATTATTCATCTAAAATCCAATAATCTACCTATAAGTCTCATTACACTATAAACCATGCTCAATTCAGATGACCAACTAAAAAGTGAAAAGAAGAACATTATAGGAAATGAAGAAGATTGTGAACCCATCATCATCTCAGAAAGCAAGTCTCTCAAGATAGGCAAGCTATGAAATATTTCAAAGAATCATGATTTTGTTAAATTATGTCAATAGTTTTATGATAAATTCACTTGGATTTATCATGACTTAAAATGATTTGATCCAAGTTTAACACAATGCACCATAGAACTAGATCTAAATATAAAACTTGTCAGGCAAAAAAGAGAACCATCAATCCCAAGACTAAACCCTTGATGAAAAATGAGCTATTTAAGTTGATAGAGACTAATATAATATTTTTGATCAAATTCTCATCTTAGGTAGAAAATATATTCCCTATTAGAAACAAAAATGGTGAAATATAGTTATGTGTGGGCTTTAGAGACCTGAACAAAGTATCTTTGAAAGATAACTCTCCTCTTCCCCCTATGGAACAAATTTTGTAGATAGTATCAGTATATGAAAGATTCGCTCTTATAGATGGTTATTTAGGTTGTAACCAAATTCTAGTATAGGTATCTAATCAATTTAAAACCACCTTCACCACTAAATGGGGCATGCACACATACAAGAAGATGCCATTTAGTCTGACAAATGCAAGCATGACTTTTCAGAGAGCCATGGATATGGCATTCAAGGGTTTGATAAATGATATAATTTTACTATATATAGATGTTATTATAGTCTATTCAAAACATGTTAGTGCACATATAGACCACCTAAGAAATATTTTCAAAAGATGTAGAGAATTTGGGGTTTCCCTTAACCTAAAGAAGTGTGTGTTTACATTACATGAGGGGAAGTTACTGGGATAGATAGTGTCAAAATAAGGTCTTGCAATAGACCATGAATGAGTTAGATCCATATCTGTGTTAGCACTACCAAGTCACAAAAAGAGCCTACAAATATTTCTTGGGAAGATTAAATTTGTGAAAATATTTGTACCAAATATTGCCTTTTTGGCAAAACCCCTTACTACAATGTTAAAGAATGGAACTCTTTTAAACTAGATGCAAGAGGGAAAAGAAAGATTTTAATATATCAAACAAGCCATTTCCCAAGCCCCTACCCTAGTTAACATAAATTATGATAAGGACTTTATCCTCTATGCATTTAGAGGGGAAGGAAGTATCTCAGCAATTCTGACTCAGCACAATCAATAAGATTTGGAGTAGCCAATATCTTTCTTCAACTAATATTTCAAAGATTATGAAGAAAATTATAGTTTTGTGGAGAATTAGGTATATGTATTAATTAGAGCAATAAATAAATTTAGACATATATTTTCCAACAAAAAAATACATCTGATGGTGAGTCATCAGGGTGTCAAATAATTTCTACTGAGTAGGGAGATAAATGAAAAAAGAGTAGGATGGAACACCAAGGTCATGGAGTATGACATAGATATAATGATCACAAAGTTGGTAAGACGAAAAGCATTGTGTGAACAAATAGTTTTTGACATCAATACTATTGAACTAGTATTTGAAATGGTGTATACTCAAACTACACCTCAGACAGATAATCCACCTCCTTTTAATAGCTAGATTTAAGACATGACTCATTTCCTATAGACTAGCGAATGCCCCTATGACTTTTAGTATTCAAAGAAAAGGTATTTTAAACTCTAATAAAATCCCTATGTTATTATTAATGGAATTTTATTTTAGAAGGACATGAATGGAGTCTTGTTAAGATATATTGAGCATGATCAAGTTCCTAAAGTGCTTGAACAATTTCATGATAGATCATCAGGAGGATATTTTTTTGTAAGGACTATGGCCATCAAGATAATGAGAGGAGAAAACAATTGGAATAAGATATTCAAGGATGCCCATAAGTGGGTAACAAATTGTGAATAGTGTGCTTACTTCACTGGTAATCAAAAGATAGTTACATTTTTTAGACCAATTCAAGCAAATCATCCATTTACCTAATGGGGATTAGATTTTATCGACAAGCTCAACCTACCACCAAGTGAAAGTCACAAATGGGTTCTCATAGCAATGGATTATTTTACATGATTCATTGAAGTAGTTTCTATAAAACATGCCACTAAAACATCTATTATGGAATTCATAGACAACATAGTTTCAAGGTTTAGTGTTCCTCACACTATAATATCTTATAATGCTAAGGCATTTGTGGGCACTTAGGTCAGTGAATGGGCTATCAAGCATAATGTGTACCTGATCACTTCAAATTATTACCCCAAAGGTAATGGCCTAGCTAAGTCCACCAATAATAGATTTATTAGAATTATCAAATAAACAATGGAAGACAACTAGAGGATGTGGCATATGAAATTAGAATCAGCACTGTGGGATGATAGAATTACACTAAAAAGAGCCATTGGTAATTCACCTTTCATGATGGTATATGGAAGAGAATCCCAAGTACCAATTTAAATTTAACTTCCATCTTTAAATCTCAATCACCAATTAGACCTGATCAATAATGATGAAATGATGGTGAGATTGGTTGAACACATGGAGCTTGAAGAAATAAAGTATCAATCAATGAAAGTCTTGGAAGCAAATCACACACAAACCAAGAAGACTTTTGATAAAAAGGCAATTGCAAGAAGCTTGAATTAAGGAGACATGGTCTCAAGTGGGATGAGAATAAATCAAAACCAATCAGGCACACCAAATTTGATGAAATATGGAGTACAAAAGAGCCAACACATTCCATCTCTCCAATCTTGATGGAGTAGAATTGTTAATCCTAGTTAATGGGATATACCTCAAAGATTGTTTTTGAGGTAAGGAACTTGTTTTGAAAAGATTATTATTTTTTAACTAATAAGGTTTTTTGTGTTTTTAATAAGTACTTCTACATAGGTTTTACTCATTAGGAGTTGCTTCTTTAGGTTGTCTTTCCCTATTTTGTTTCTCTTTTTCCTATTTTGTTCGTGTCTAAGAAAATCCCAGTTTATTTTTTCCTAGGTTAAATTTTTGTCAGAGCAAAGTTGAATCCATGCTTAATGTCTTAGAAGGCCATTGGATTGAAAATGATTAGTAGACAATCATCCAATAGAGGTTGCCAAAAATGTTGAGATTTTTGTCCCAAAAATCTCATTACATCTAACACCCCAAGGGAGACCACCTTTGTTTTTTTATAAAAAAACTTGAATCCTTAAAAACCCATCTTTTTCTTCACCTTGTAGAACCCAAATCTCTATATGCAATTTACACTTGTGCAAATTGATTTATGGGTTCTAGATCTTGTAAAGCACCAAAATCTAAAACTATGGAATCCAAAACTGAGCATACACTTTGCACATTCTCAAACATGCAAAATGAATGGTGGGCTCCAGATCCCACCATGCACCCATATAGAAAAATCTAAAACTTGGCATGCACTTTGCAAATTTTTATGACATGAAAAGTACATGATAGGATTTAGATCCTATCAAACTATTAATACCCCTTTTCATGGATCCCAAACCTTAAGTATACATTGCACATTTACAAACATGTAAAGTGCACCATGGTCTCTATGTTCCACCAAACATATACCTTTATACACTATAGGACTCAAAACCTTGAGTGTACTTTACATGTTCCAAACATGCAAATTGTCTCATGGGTTCTACCTCCTACCAAATCTAATCATTCTATTGGTAGAGAGTGGACCTGCTTCAATTAGGTCCAACCTCCACCAATTTACCAAACCCCTTCCCATGAAATTTAGAACTTGAGGTGCATATTTCACATTTTTAAATATGCAAAGTGCACATTGAGTTCCACCTTCCACCAAGTCCAATCTTCCCATAGAGAGTGGACCTATTTCAAGCAAATCTAACCTCTGGCACTAACCACCTGCCCTACATTAATTATAGGGGTTTTTCAAGAAGGTCCAACCTCCACCAATTCACCAAACCCCTTCTCATGGAATGCAAAACCCAAGGTGCACATTATATGTTTTTGAACATGCAAAGTGCATGTTGAGTTCCACCTTCTACCAAGTTTAATCTTCTCATGGAGAATGGACTTGTTTCAAGCAGGTATAACCTCCATAACTAACTACCTAATCTACTTAATTATAGGGGTTTTTTTAATAAAAACCAAGTCATTTTTTACAAAGCATTATCATTTGTTAAGTTATTAATTGTGATTTAGAAGCTCTAGCTACTCACACCCTCACCACTAAACCTCAATCCTCATGCATACAAACCTATACTTTGAGCCATGATTGTAAAGCTTCAAATCCACATCACCTACACCTATAAAATGGTACTTCCCTTGATCTTCCATCATAATCTCCTTCCATTTGAATATTTAAAATTCCTCTCATTTCTTACAAATTTTCATGTTTGAATTCTTATTTGGCTTGCTTGATTAGGGCTTTCCCTTTAAAACCATCATCTAAATCACCAGAGTGTATATTTGTGTGGTTATCTTGTCAAAATTAGTGTGTCTAGGGTAGTTTAGGTTAATCTAGGGTTTCAATCTTGAAAACATCATTTCAAGGTTTTTAAATCCTACATACATCATTATCCAAGGAAAACACTCATTTTTTCCCTCTAAAGTTTCACATTCAAAATTAGGGTTTCCTCAAGTGAATATTCCCAAGTATATGGTGTTCAATCAAAAGTAGTGAATATTTATTCCAAATATTCCCCCAATGTCCTTACAAACACTAGACTTACCTTAGGCACTTAAGAGTCCTACAAAACTCTAAGCCTTCATGGAGAGTGGATGTGCTCTGAGAACCTCTCACCTCTATTGAAGATGTAACATGCCTCAAGCACCTTTTACCCCTACCGACTTCTAGTGCACCATAGAGAGTGGACCTACCTCAAGAACTTCCCCCTTCCACTAGAAAACTAACAACCCTTAATCACTACAGACATTGGAAATGCTCTGAGCACCTCCAAGTTTCATTGGAAAATACAAGTGCCCCAAACACCTACAGGTCCCACCAACTCTCATAGTTGGTTTATTTCAAGTATTAACTTCAATTTCAATGCCTCCCAAGGAAATGAAGTTAAAATCTAAGGGTCTTGAAGTGACTTATTTTTTGGAGTCCAATATGGTAGAAATAATAGATACAGATCTAGGTCACATTGAATTAGGATATTTTTGGGCTAGGATAGGTGCAGATTTCAAAAGTGACTAGATCCATAGTATCTATGACTCTGATTTACCATAATTTGCATCCTTTCCTCTATCTATTTAGAGCCCTAAGTTGATCCTCACAATGGCCCTACATTACAACCTTGATAGAATATAAGTCTTCATTGAGAAAGGGGAGAAGGTTCTTGATCTTAACCTTAACTTTATCAACACAGTGTTTGTCATCCCTGAATTTGAGACTTATTTGGATATAACTCCACAAAAATTTGCACAATTTTATGGGAAAATAAAGATGGATTTCAAAATATTATAAACAATTAATGGCTCAACACTCCCAACCATTCTTGCACTAGATTTCCCAAGACTATATATAGATCTAATTGCATAGAGGAGATGGGAGATATCATAAAACTGCTACACAGATTCATTGGCAATCATAATGCCAAGTGTTATCAAGACTAGATGTACCAGTATATCTAGATCATCAAAGAGAACAAACATCAAATACATTGGGCCAAGTTAATAAGTGATTCCCTCTACAATCAATTGATGGAGGTGCAAATGATAAATAAGTTTTATATGACATCATATATTGTCTATATCCTAGCCAAAGGAAGATTGTTCTCAGGCCTAAATATAGTGTCTAAAGAAATAACCAAAGTCTATAATTACTACCCTAACCTCACACTATAGGCTAGTAGATAAAAATTCAAGAGAGTTAATGATGCTTTCATTTACATCATCATCATCATATCATGTTTGATCAAAATCTTAGGAAAATAAGGTTCTCCCAAGTAGCAAAATATGAGATTACCAGATGGGGTTTTTTCTTCATATAGTTCCCCACCTACTCCTATATTAGGGCAGCTAGTTTTAGTGTTTATCCTTACACACTTCCCTAGTATATAAGTGATAAATGGTCATTTTTGGAGTTGGTTAGATAGATTTTGGATACACATAAAATCCTTTTAGATAGACACAAGGCAAGGATACATTTCCCTATTTCTATTAGCCATTATACATGTCAATCTCTCTTGAATGCTAGAACTGTGAAGGTGGAGATGTGCCAGGTAACACTGAGGACTCTGGAGTCTAGACCTTACTTTCACCAATATGATAGGGTCAATACTACACTAGATATGGCACCATACAAACATGTGCCATATTATGAAGATTTTTGGGGAGACTATGATGATGAATAAATGGTTAAAATGAGGGATTATTCTAGGATGTCCCTGTAACAAATAAAATACTATGATCTAACACTAGTCCTTGATGACTTGGTGGATGAAAACTCTAAATTAGATCTTATCTACCTCATACAGATCATTACCAAACCTCTACCATCACTGAGGTGGTCAATTCCTAAATCCTTCTCTCTATTTAATAGAATAACCCATGTTATCAATAGAATGATCAATTGGCTAAAAAGTAGGGGTGTGCAAGTCACAAGAGAGGTAATATGGGTTAATATAAAGCTCTTAAATCTCAAAGTAGGAGGTATCACTCCTTCATAAGATGGCCCCAGTGAATCAGTAGAAGAACCTAATAAAGGAAACAAGAAGAAGAAGATAAAGGCAAGAAAAGGGGAATCAAGTAGACAAGGAGAAGTTATAGAAGAACTAATTAATATTTTATCAAAAGACATAGTAGTAGTGGCACAAAGGTCTATAGTTTTTGATCCCATAGCCCTAACTCCTATTTCCACTATTCTCCCTTCTCCTACACATATTGTATAGGAGGTTTTAACACCTCCACCAACTGTCTCCACTCCTTGAACATCTCAGGTTCCCATTGCTTCATAATTTTGAGCTCCTCCACCTATAGTGTCAACCCCTCCACTTGTCCCCACTTCATCTACCATTCCACCCACATCAACAAGCCAATACAATCAACACAAATAGGTCAAATGGACACTTAGGGTCCCCCTATAGTGAAAGTTCAAGTTTCCACTCCACTTTCCCTTTCTCCCACTTCACCTTCCTCATTTGATACATTATCACTTTCCATTCCATTTAAAATTCCTTCCATTTCATCACCATTAATTTTGAACACCACCCAATAGTACATTTTCATGTAGTTAGTCATCTTGACTATGGTTCCATAGGCCACCTCAACCCCTGGGGTAAGTATTATTTCCCCTTCATCTCAACCCACTATTTTCACATCACCAAACCTGAGTGGTCCTACACACTTAATTGACACATTCAGTGATTTGGCTTCCACCCTTCTACTAGTTCCCAAATTCATAACTCTTGTGTCCATTCCATCTTCCACTCCTCCATCAAGCACAACTATTTACATTACCTCCACTCCCCCCATTTCCACTATTTCATATCTACCATTAGTTGAGGTTGGAGCAACCTAGACACTTAGATCAAATATTGATTTACAAACTACTGATGAGAGTGTATTCTTATTGGCACCTCTTGAGCATCCACAGGTATCATCTTCCCAAGAGTCTCCCTTGATCATAGTATCAATTAGATAGTTACATCAGATGTGTATTCTTTGGTAACAGTGTTAGATTAATAGAAGGATACCCCTGGTTGGTTATCCCAATCAGTGAGTAAAAAGCAAACAATAATGATTGATCCCAACACTTTAGACTTTAGCAAGTCAGAAGTCAATAAGAAATCAAAACCCACTCTCAGGACCCTCTCGAGGACATTCACTAATGATGTACAAATGGGTATCAACTCTCTCTTCCAAATAATTAATCATGATAAAGCCACCAAGGATGAGCTAAAAATAAAGGTTAATCAATTGACCAAAGCACTTAACCAATTCATAAATCCTGGTGAAACATCAAAAAAACTATAGGAAGTGTAACCAATTAGTCTAGATCAAGTTATAATTGATTATGTATGAGATATTTCTCACATGGGAAGGGCTAAAAAAAATCATCTAAGGAATTGATCACAAAATGTAATAAAATTCTTACAGCCATGATGGAGTAGAATGGAGTCATCATGGAGAGAAAAGAACTTTTGAAAGAATAGACTAATAGCTATGAAGGAGAAATTTAGATCTTAAATATGTATTATCCCAAATTAACATCCATAAAATCAATTGATATGAATACCCTCATTTCTAATAAAATATTGAAAGATGATGGTGAGCATGAGGAACTACATAGGGATGCTCAATTTTGGATAAGAGGATTAACAGAGTCTATGGAATGAGCCAAAGAGGCTCATGACAAGGCAATTGATGTGTTATACAAGATTAACAGGATGATGAATTTAATGTCATGCCATCCAATGGACGATGCCAACAATCTCCTTTAGGTAGAATAGGTTCAGAATCATTTTAAGGCAATAGTTGAGAAAGAGTCTATGAAGGACATGGTCTTTGTCTTAATTTCCATTCATAGGTTCATCAAGTATGAGAAAGCAATTGATCAGATGATAACTAAAATGTAGGCCATAATAACCTTTAGAAGAAAATTTTTTGATGTATAGGAAAATTATGTAGCCTTTAACATTTATTCTTATAGGCCAGATGCAAAGCAAATTCAAGAGATTTTCAAGGCCTTTGATACATATACAGAGAAATTATGGGCCGAGAATGATAAGAAATCTAAAGAAATTTTGGACATTAATTAATTTTCCCTCTCTTTTTAATATTTTCAAATGTTATTATCATGTATAATTTCATTTTAAAGACATTGCAAATTGTAATTGCAAAATTACAACTTTATTTTTTATTACTCTTTTGAGAAAGAGAAAGACATATTTTTTACACTTTATATTTTTCAATGGGGAATTTGCAAAAATCACAAGTGTAAATTACACTTTCCATTTTGATTAATGTGAAATGTTAAAAATGTGAAAATTCATGAAGTTTAAATTACATTATTTCGTTCTTTTTTGGCAAAAAGTGATAAAGACTTAGAAAGTTGGAAAAGTCTCACTTTAGGTTTTGCACACTAATATTTGCATGGAAAGAAAGTTGGATTTTATTTTCAATGTTATATTTTATTTATAAAGTCCAAGTTCTATTTTTGTCACCATTTTTGCATGAAGAGCTATTTTTAGCCACTATCAGATAAGGAGCCTTACATGGAGATCTTTAGTTCTAGCCACACCATACCATGCCATACTACACCCAGGATCATGTCCAACTCATGCATGCCATGTTATAAGAATTCCATAAGCCTAGGATACTAGAAATAGAAGAGCTCACCTCTTTTTGCATGAATATTTTTATATCTACATGATTTTTTGAATTAAGTGTTTGAGTTTCAACAACTACATATCTTCTATGACATATTATGTATAAAAATGGGTAGACCTTGTGGCCTATTTTATATTTTTGTTTTTAGTGATATTTTTTTGCATTTTTAATGTATTTACTACAAGCTATAACCTTTAGAGAGAAATAAAGTTGAATTTTTGCCTTTCTTGTCTTTAGAATCTCTGTGTTGTGTAAATTTATTTGATTTTCTGTGGAAGCTTTGTCTTTCATTTCAATCTCAAGAAAATTCATCTATGGCATTCTACTCTCTTGATAATATTTTTTGGAAGAAAGATCATTTTCCCTTTTCAAAAATAGCTAAAATACTACCTCTTATTTCCAAATATGCATGAGTCTATGCTCAAAATAAATTCAATCTATTTTCTGCTCTATTGTGTTTGTCAAGCAAGCATTTAGATCCACTATAAAATATTTGGTGAAATCACCATATTTTTAGTTTTTTGTAAATTTCAATTATTCAACCATTTTCCCTATCAAAACCCTAGTTTAGGATCAAAATCACTAAAGAATGATATTTCTATAAAATCGGTATTGTATCAATTTACATTAGATTTAGTGAAAGGAAGTCAACCTTCTTCAGAGATTAACCTCAAATTATCAAGGTCCCATAGCTTTGGATGTTTTTCCATTATATCATTAGGCACTTACACAACAAGCTACAAAATCAAGATAGATGCAATCCTATGTGATAATAGAACTAATGATCATATACGATCATTGTCAGAGTTATAAAAAAATTCAAAGCACTAGACAAAGTCATGAACTTTCATTTGTTCATGAAATCATGGATCTTCATCAAGTCTTTCTAATGGTGAATCCATCATTGGTCCCCTCATGACTTGGATGGTAAGAAGGCAAATAAACTTGTGACATTTATGATACCAGTGTGGAATGTTATAATGACTACCAATGGCACTGCACACTCTCCCAGTAAGGTCATAATCACTATGGGCCCAAATATTATAAGCATTGCTTATAATATCATAAAAGAACTGAGTTTTTGTCCACCAAAGGATGTCATTAGGAGTAGGATCATGTTGCTCATCACATTAACAGGTTCTACGTATGGATGTCCATGTACTTGATCTAATGGAATAACAATGCATTGATATGCATTCTTAAAATTGATGTAATGCTTTTTGAAACTTAAGTTTGCATTGTTTTCATAACACCAAGGTTGCCCAAATAGAGATAAAAAACCATCTACCTCTACTAACTCAAGAATCTCAAAATCAGCTTTCAAGGGCACTCCAAGGATATCCACCATTGTATTCTTGAGGAAACTAATTAGTAGAGCATGAATTTATTAGCCATAAAAAATACATGCGATGATGGTTGTAATGTCAGACTAGCCATTTTGTGTCATGCATACTTGTTGAGGATGTTAACCTCAATGCCAATATCAACTAAGATGTCCTAAATCACCCAACCATCAATGGTAACATTCATTAATATTTATTTATCCTCTTAAAGGATAGGAGGAATAGGGGCAGATTTCCATTAAGCATGATTTAATCAACTATCCTTAGTTTTTAGATTCAATTGAGGTTGAGCATTATTTGGTGCTTTTACTTGATTCTTAAGCCAAATAATCAGTTGTGGGACAATTTCTTCATCCAAGATATGCTTGCAAAACTCTTGACAATCATTTCACACCACATTTTGAGGTTATGTTGCCTTCTGCATGTCAGCATGTTGTGTTACTTTTTAGTCCTTAAGAAAATAAATTTCTCATTTTAGTTTTCATACCAACATCATAGTGTCTTGGAGTATATCCTTCTATTATTGGGCATCAAGATACTTCCTTGTCCAAGGTTCTTCATGTTGTACCTTCTCAATAAGAGTAGATGTAGATTTGAGATTATCCACTACTATGCATAGTGATATTCACCTATTGAGTTATTGGGGTGCTTGAGTGTAGGCACCAGTGTGGTTTCTTAATGTAAATCATACCTACACCTTTTTCATTTCTCTCCTTAGTGATGGTCATGTATAAATCAGGACATTCTTCCAACTGATGCTCCTTTTTATAAAAAGCATGCGTTGGTTAAACTAAACAATCCCTTTGATAGTGGTTTGGGGATCCACACTTATAACATTTTCTTGGTGGGAAATGACCACCTCCTCATCCTCACCCTCTACCTCAGTCATGATATCTAACATTATCTTGATTATTAGATGCAATCATGCACATGTGCTTCATGGATATCACTAATTAGCATCATTTGTGTCATGGGTCCAGGCATCACATATTTTTTAATATTTAGATACCTTTGAATGTGTAGCTCACTACAAGAGAGGATAAGATCATACATCATGCTCTTCATGTAAAATTTCACATGACTACTTCCGTGTAGCATAGATGTTTTTGCATGGGTAGTTGATTCAGTTATGACCTTTAGACTCATAATCAGTACACCAAATACCATTATGAGTGCCATATGCATTATTTGTATGTATTTTTTCAAGTTTCAATGCCATTTAAGTTAGTTGGGATTCAATTAAATGACTAATCCCAATGTCAATATTGCCAATAACTTTAGTGTGGAGGGCAGCTTCTAGATCTTATCATAATCTAGTGAAGGTTTTCTCGGACAATGTTCATCAAAAGAGAAGTAAAAAACCTCCCATGAAACATTATGCATGATGAATGACATTTATTTCAATGAAAACTTTGATAGAAGTGTTTTAAACTGTACATCATATTCCCATTACTTTTAGTGAGCTCCTGCTTTATATCTTTTAGTGCAGTAATACTTTGTTGCTCAAATTTGAGAATGTCAAATTCTTGAATGAATGTTTTTTTTGAGATGATAATAGTCAATTACCTCTTTTTGAGGGTAAAACTTAATATACCACTTGTGCACTCTCTCCAAAAGTGTAGTCATGCATTATGTGGCCTTTCGCTCAAAATAATTTATGTCTCGCACCCTCTAAATGAGATTGCACTTATGGACATGTTTTGCAGCATTTTCCATGCCTTGATATTTAGGTAGATGAAGCGTCATTTCATAATATACTATTGGTATCTAAGGTTCTTGTGTTAGTGGTTATTGATAACCTTGAAATCCTATCCCTTGAGGGGTAAGTCCACCATTTCCTCCCATGCCACCTCCTAGTCTGCCTCTAGGACTTCCAATAATAATGCTCATGCCATGGGGTATGTTAGCTACTTGATTAATAATATTTGGGCCTATACTTTGTCCAATATGAATGTCAGGCCTACCAGGCATCCCATGTTGAGCCATGAAATTCCCTTGAAGAGGGAAAAAAGTGTTAACTCTATATGAATTACAATTGGCTCAACTACAATTTCCCTTATAGGATTAATTTTTTGTTCCACGCTACCTATATCCCAATTATATATATGTAATTCATTTGATTCAAAACCATGAGCATGTAATATGGTTGGGGAGCTTGGTTGGTTCAAACTTGGTTATTTAGTTTCTATTGTCTAGCTAGTTTCTCCTTCATATAATAAAAGTGGTATGGGGCACGGTTCGAAAGTGATGGAGTCTTATTTGTGTGTTTCTACTTCCTTACGAATTCTAACATCATTTCTTGAGTTCTCCTAGTCCCTTCCCATGTTGATCCTTCCTATGATCCTCTACCTAGCTTCATCATATTTTTGCTTCTATAATGTTTGTTAACTCGCTACCATTCTGAACCTAAACTACTTTACCAACACTTCTTTATTCCCCTTTCAATTGTGTAGCTCATGAAAGTATGAATTTATCTCACCATTGGTAGATTTTCAAGTCCACAACCAATGAATAACTTCTTGACTTCTAGTGGTAAATGTCTAATATACTGACCACATAGCTATCTAAGAAATTAAAACTTGGCTTCTTCAAGAAAATAATAAGTGGTTACAACATATTCCAAAATGTAGCTATTCAACACTCTTCTCCACTAGATATTAATAGCTCATGTCCACAATGTTCCTAGTCATGATAAATCTCTTTGTCATTCTAACGTCTAAGATTGTCTTCTCCTAAAGTTTTGTGATTGACCTTGAGCATAAGAAAATAGTCAAGCATGCAAATGAATAGGGATTTAAACAAAAAAAAAATCATATAATGCACTTTAGAGATTCTATTTCATCCACTGATGAGTAAAAACTCCTATTTCATGATAAGGAATCACAAAATTATCCTCGACCCCAGTAATCCATTGTTTAATACCTTCAAGGGTGGTATATTCAAGCATCTTCCATTACTATGTAGTAAGCACTACGGGTCCTGATAATGGAACCAAAATGCTGGGTTTTTAATCTTTAATAATGTTTCAAGCACTAAAGCATAGCCCCAATGAGCTATCATATTGGCACTTCATGAAATACTATGGTCTTGTGTACTCACCCAAAGTGTACGGAAAGAGATCAGTTCCTGTGAGTTATGTTGCACAGTAACATAGTAGTCATATACTTGAGTTTGAATTTATATCTAATAGGAAGTTACATATAAAAATAAATACACTACTTTGGTCCTTGTCTCATTAAGCTTAATAACCATAATTACATAGATAAATGCCATGGAGTTCAAATATTGTTATGCACATTCTAGAATTAAAAGTTGCATAAATATCATAATAAGTTACAACTACAAGTGCTCAATGCAAATCTGCCAACATATACATAACTATCAATTAATTAGAATGTGAACATTAGAACTGGTTGTAATATCCATAACTGTATATTATATTTTAGTAAAATGATATCTAGTCTTCATCACCTTACAATGATTTCATACAGGGGTATTTATACTTGTTTTTCCCTAACCAAGTAGTTACATAATAAATTACATGAGTGAATGGCCAACAAATTCTCTATGAACTAAGAGTCATGGAAGTCTATCAATTATTTTATCCTAAGGACTTAGGCCTTTGCTCCACCTATATACTTATTATATGCTAATTTTTTGTTGTCATGTGTCTTCCTCTTTACGGGTCAGTGTAAAACCAATGATGGATAAGGTCTGGATGGACCTTGAGAATCACTCCTTAATTGTTTCCCACTTTTCATGCACTCCCCAAATATTTTGTTATTGTTTTGAGTCTTATGATTTTGGGTTCTTCATAGTTATATACTATCTTTGATTGGGTATTCTCATGCTAATGATTATGTACCCTTATCCTTTTATGCTTCGTTGGTTCCATGCCATGGTCCTTTTGTGTCAGGATAGTTCTACACCATAGTCTTTTTGTGTTATGCTCCTATTGTGTCATGTCAATTTTGTGCCAAAATACCAAAATTCTTAGTCAAAATTTAGGGTCCAACACTCCCCATTCTGACTTCATATCTTATTTATGAGGAGTTTTACTCATATTTTCAACACCCTTACCTCGACCCCTAGTTTATGGTCCTATCATAACAAGGCTTGATAATGTCGATATTGAATGTCACCTTTGGCCCAACTTTGGCCCATATTTTTTTACAAATTTTAGCCTCAAATTAGAAACTATAAATAATAAGCCCTCACTATTTTTTTAAGCTTTACAAAAATGTAAATATATTTTAAAAATTCCTCAAAATGTAGCCTCTAGAGCAAATTTATGGAAAACCCTAAATTGGTAAAAATTTTCTCAAAACAGATCCCCAAACCCTAATTTTTTATTGATATGTCCTTTAATTATCCACAAACTTTGGTGAAAAAAATGAAGATAATTTTTCAACCAATTTAGAGATATAATTAATTCTCTAATAATAGGGTTTACATAATGACCCAAATCGATGCTCTAATACCACTTGTAAGGAGATTACTTCACCAAATAAGTATAATAATAGAAATAAATCACAATATTACTGAAATAAAGTAGAATATATAAAAAAATGATGAGCCACTTTGAGGGGGCAACCTCCACAACATTGTAATGAGAACATAATTTATAATATGATGATTAAGAACTAATCCATACCTCTTATTTATAGTATTCTTATGATATGGTTGTTCCATAGGATGACCTATATAACTAAATGAGATCCTAGAGAAATGAAATATGATAAGGAATGAGTTATGTAAGCCACAAGTCAGCTACACATCCCAACACATGTTATAGACTAAGGGCATAACAAAAGCCCATTCCAAGACCTATGAAACTAGAGAATATCCTTGCCACCCAGTGTAAAAAAATAATGTGAAAGCTATGTTAGACCCATGTGAAGATGAATTACAAAATAATGTGTGAGTGACCCTCAATATGAAATGATGGAAAATACTCAGGGCCATAATACTAGATCCATTAAACTAATTATTGACATTTATAATGGAGCATTCATCTGCATATTGCATATAGCCATAGTTGCCACTAGATTTAAATGAAATGTGCTTAACTATCCCATTTGTTAAGAAATTAAAGTGAAACAATGTCTTTCCAATTAAATAAATATGTCCATTTTGATAGTAACAAACCACTTTAAATATACCGAACTAGGGTATATTGAAATATGAAAGGTGTCATCAAAATCCAATAATAAACAAGTAGCAAAACTTAATGATCACTAACAAGCCACCATAAAATTGAATTGCTTCTCATAATAAATCCATAAAATATTTCAAGATATGGAAGAAGAGGAGTGGGAAGACATTGGAGATGACTACGAGAAACCCTTAGGCATTACATAGGAGGGAAGGCCTAGTCTAGGTGGCACCCATTGAAGCAAGATTATAATTAGTTTTCTTTCGATTGATCACAAGTTTTGGATCTACATAGGGTATTATTATTCTTCCCTCTCACAAAAAGTCATAAAACCCTATCTTGATGGTCAAATAGGCCACCAAGATCGACAAGAATGTGGTACAAAACTCCAAATAGGCTTGCATTATTATTAGCAAGAGACTCAAATCAATCCAATAGACACACCATTCTTGGAGTTGTAGTTTATTGTACTAAAATATTATAAAATATAAATTTAATATACTTCCATAACCAATAACAAATTCATGAATTAAAATAATGGATGTAACTAAACATAATAAAGGAGATCTCCATAAACCTTAATAGTTTATTCCCATGGTCAAGAGGCTATGGGATATAAATCTATTAAAAATAATGGTTTTTTTTTTCCTTATTTTTACACTTTCTTATATAAGCTCTTCGGCTTCTCACTTGAATCTTCAATTCCTCACTTGGATCTTCATCTTCCTAATGCATTTTCATATTTCTTTTGTCTCTAAATGAATTTTCTCCTTTTTCGTAATTTACATAATAATAAATGTAACTCGCTTATGCCTATGTTACCAAAATTCAAATTCTTCTTATGGGTTGGCTTGTATGTTTCACATGTTGGTGGCATGAGAAATTACCCAAAGAGCCCCATATAAATACATAATAAATCTAAGCCTATTATGTATTTATAAATCACTTATTGATCATAATCAAACATTTGCACATTCAAAAGCTTTGCCTTATTATTTTGAATTCATCCATTAATCAAAAGGAGTAAGTCCTATCCAATTCTGAAGCAACTCAAATCCAAACCAAAGTTGTCATTTTCAAAGTATCAAATTTTGAATCATAGGTTGCATTCATTAAAAGAATATTATTACACACACACACACACACACACACACACACACACACACACACACACACACACACACACACACACACACACTTAATGGAGAGAATTATATGTGATTTGACTTCTCTCTTCAGAGCATTGGATATGTAGGTAGTGCTCAACCATTCAATGGGGAGTGGTTTGGATTAGCTCAATGTACCTTCTTTCACCTTTTACAAACCAAAACCTAGCAAGTGAACCTAGGGTTTTAAAGAGAAGGAGACAAATTTATTGAATTACATATTCAATTATCTTCTAAAGATCACACACACATATGGCTTACAAGCTAGGATAGTAGCATGTATGAAAATAGATAAGTGAAACATAATCAGATGTAACCTTCATGTTACAAAACATAGTGTCAATCAATATTATCTAAAGGTTGAAAAACTCATCAAAACATAACTAGAGACTTAGATCTTGATCCAAGTAACCCATAATCTAGTTTTTACCTTAATTTTTTCATTCAATTTTATTAGTGTAGGATGTTTATTATTCTATTTACTTATTAAATATATAATTCCTACACATGTAGCTTTAGCTTACTTAGATGTGATTAGAGGTTAAGTGGGTGAAAGGGGAAGTTCCACGTAGAGTTCTACCTAGAGTTCAACTGAGTACCACTATGAGTTCTCCCATGAGTTTCATAATGAGTTACACTCAGTCCCACAATGAGTTCTCTTGTGAGATAACTCCCCCTACTCCTTTATATTCATCTTCACCAGGCTATTGTAATAGAGCAGATAATTGATAAGCAAGGCAATTTAATATATCAGGCAATTATTGCACATCCTCTTGTATATTTATGAATACAAGTAGGGTCATTATTGTAGAATTATTTGTGTGCTCTGATACCATGTTAGAATAGGCCAATAGGTGATCTTATAGTAGAGTATACACATTGAGAGTATCAATGACTCATATGTTCTTGTGGGAATTCATCTTGTAGATCTAAGTGATTCATTTGTAAACCAATCTTTTGTTTTAATAGCTGTTGAATCTTTCTCTCCTCTTCCCATGGACATTCCTTCAGTGAATGTTCCATGTCTATCTTCTTCTCTGGTTGTTCTCTCCCCTTCACTGTATGCTTCTTATTTATCATCTTCTACTATTAGTCTTGTAATACTTGATCAGAATTTGGTAGATTTAAACACTATCAGGGAGACTTTTGAGCATTTTCCAAAGATATATAACCTAATTCCTACTTGCATTCTGTTGGGTGAATATTTTGTCAATCAGCATACTAATAAACAAAATAGGTCTGATCAACCACAGCAGGAAGATTGGTCAGCCAGTTGTGTAGGTTTACCACATCAACAGGGGACTAATCTCTCCTCTCATCAAGGGGAGGTTCCCTATAGATACATAGGAGCTATTTACTATATAAATAAGAAGAAAATAACACATGGGGGCAGAATAAACCATCCATCTCTCTTCTTTTAGAGATGATGCTCACAGACAAAGGAGAAAATCCTGGTGGAAACACTGAAGGCACTTCTCTTCTTTTAGAAGTGTTCTTATAGGAAACAACATGAGTTTATTTCAGGTAGTAAAAGTAACTGATGACAAAAGGGCACAATAACCAGCAGGATGAAACAGAACGCAAAGTTTCCACCTCAACTACCCAAAGAGTATATCACAAAGGATAATGGGGGCACAAAGTCATCCCAAAATCCTCAACACATAAAGAAAAGAAAAACACAGACTGAAAACAATTGTGAAAGCACAAAGTCTTCCCACAGTTGGCTTCATGACACCTTCCTTATTACTTTCACTAATTATGCTTGCCAAATTAAATAAATAAGAACACCTTTAAAAGATAGACATAAGAATTATCTCCTAAAATGATACAAGCCAAAATAGCACAAAGTCTGTAAACCACTTGCTTTCTCATTCAGATAAAATGAAATGAAATTACAATCTGAGCTCAAAGTCTCAGTATTCTTCTTTTAACTGGGCAGAGTTTTGCTCCTGTAAAAATGAAAAGTCTCTCTACTAATGAGAGAAATTACAAAATTATAGCAATCACGCCAGGCTTGGCATTCTTTCCCATGGGATGGCCCATGCTACAATCAAAGTCTTCAATGCACCTTCAGTTTTGTCTAGAGGGACCATGCTGGGAACAATGTATTTCTATAACTATGGCATGTCCATTCCTCTAATATGTCTCTTCTTTTGTATGGATTGTCTAGTCCTTTTCCTGATATCTGCGCAGACGTCCAATTTTGCCATTACTTTATGGAATAAAAATAGGCTTGCATCCTTGATTTGGTGTGCTCAGAAGTCTAAGTCTACTTGATCCACTATTCCACCTACTGAAAATAACTCTTTTGAAAATATTTTTGGTCCCTTGCATTGATCTTCTCTCCCCTGTAGCAATTTAAATCTTCGGGCTCTCTTTTTATTTAATCACTTGGTTCTTCCTTTAAGTTTCACACTCTATTTGAAATTTCACAAATTTTTCCTCACTTTAAATTTGACATCCGAGGGACCATCAATGGTTGCTAGCTGATTGAACCGTGTTAAACTTTGAACCTATGAACCATTTGAAATTTCATTGGTTCAAAGCTTCGTCAGTTCACTCTGTCTCTTTGGGTCCATCGCTTCCCTGCTTAAGCACTTCTTTGCTCTCTGGTTAAACTATCACTTTCATTGAACTTTCCTTTGGAATCATCCATGTTGCTTCTTTATTTGCTTGAGGCCACCTTTAAACTACTTGAACCTGTGAACCATTAAACTTTGAACTCTTTTGGTTCAAGGTTTAATTGGTTCATTGGTTCTTTGGTTCTACCCATCGCTTGTTCTTCCTAAGCTCTTTGATCTTTATCACGCTTGGTTGAGCCTTTGAACCTGTGAACTCATTGAACCATTTGGTTCAACAGTTCAATGGTTCATTTGGTTCATTCTTTGAAGCTCCTTGTGTCTAAGTCTTTGAGGATTCCCTTATGCATCTTTGTTCAGCCTTTGGAACGTCCCGAAGGGAAGGTGTCCCTTCGGGTCCTTGGAAAAGGTCCTTTTTTTGACATCAAGTGTCCCTCACAAGGGTATCTAACCTTTGGGATTTTTCATGTGACCCTCAGGCTTTAACTTCCCTGGCAGGTTCTTGCATCTTCGGCGGGCTTTTGGCTTTCAGGCTTTTTCCATTGGGTTTTTCCTTCGGACAAAAATCCTGAAAGAATTCATTCGGACAAAAAGTCTGAAGTAATTTTGCCTTAACATTTTTCTGAGAAAAATCTTCTCGAAAGAATTCTTTCAGCCTCTTTCACTTAGCCATTTTCCTGAGGGATTTCCAACTTTTGTCTGCTTTTGCTTATTGCCCTCCGCAAGGGCACTTGTTCCTTTGGCACTGGGGGCAGCCCCTTGAACCTATCGATTGAACCAACTTTGGTTCAACGGTTCATTGGTTGTTCTTTGGATTTTCCTTTTTAATCTTTTGTACCAAGTGCATTGAACCAATTGGTTGTTGAACCCATTGAAATCGCCTAAGTGTTGAGAGCTTGCTTCTTTCCTACAGAGTCCGTAGAAATCAACATGCGAAGCTCGTAGAACTTGGCCTACAGAGTTCGTAGATTTTCTTCCTATACAGTCCATAGATTCAAGCCTCTAGATTCCATAGATTCAAGCCTGTAGAGTCTATAGATTTCTAGAAAATCTTTGAAAAATGAAGAACCCGAATGCTCAAAACAATTTTTGAAAAGGGGAGAGAGGATTTTGGTCTGTTGAACCAAAATAGTTCATAGGTTGTCCTAAAAATGTCACTCATTTTTGGGGACAACACATTCAACTTGAGTAGAAATTCAGCAATTTGATAGTTCATGATTTCTTTCTTCTGAAAGGAAGAGATAACATCTATTGTAGATGGACCTACTACATCATTCACCATGTGACATTCTATGCATAACTTCTCTCTCTTTTTTGTGGAGGCACACATCCTTCATATTTTATAGGATACTGGGATCATCTCTATGTACTTGGGTACCTCATTAGGCCTCGTTACCAAGACCCAATTTTACATCCCACCTAAGTTATGCTTAAGAGGGTTGTTGTAGTGGGATTTCTAGTCCTACCTTCTTTTCTTTGTTTCTCATTTGGGAGGTGGGTGGGAGGGGATGAGGGAGGTTCCCACTAAATTTTCTCCTTTTACTCCACTTATATAGAGTTATATTGTATGTGGATACCTCATCAAGGATTGTTGTTAGAACCCATCTTTTCTTTTTTACCCACCTAAGCTACGCTTAAAGGGGGTGGTAATGTAGGATATCTATTATTCCATTTATTTATTAAATGGATAAAACCTACACATGTAGCTTTAACTTACTTAGGTGTGATAATAAGTTAAGTGGGTGAGAGGGTGAGTTCCACCTAGAGTTCAATTGATTACCATTGTGAATTCTCATATGAGTTACACAATGAGTTCCACTTAGTCCCATAATGAGTTCTCTTATGAGTTAACTCCTTTACTCCTTTATATTCCTCTTCACCAGGGTATTGTAATAGAGTAGATAATTGGTAAGTAAAGTAGTTTAATATATCAAATAATTATTGACATAGTGGATTGCACCCTCTAAAGGGAGGCTCAGCTTTCTTCATCCACACGGCACAATGGAGACATCCCTCTTATTGTGGGTTACAAATGTGAGGGATGAATCTCTAGATTAGGGGATAAATCCCCTTGATGCACCTTGAGGCCCTAGATTTCCTACTACTAATAATGGGGGGGATGAAAAGGGAGATAAATATTGGAAATTATAACCTAAACTAAAGTGATGATGCACTAAAATATTTGGTCTACTCAGCTTTGACATACACTTTACACTAGAAACAAGCAAGCATACACTTCATTCAAATGAAAACCTTTCTTACATCAGTGTTTCAGTAGGGGGTCCTATGGAGATATAGGGAGGAAGAACTACCAGAGGTGTTCTAAGACACACTATGGATAGCCTATTCACATGTGCTTATACTCTATTGTGGACACTTCTTATTGACCTGCAAAAGAAGAACTCATAATACACTAGATATGCTAGATTCAAACTATGAAGGCATGAAAGAAAATGAATTGACACAAGATCAAAACCATATACATATGCAAAAGTGTAAACCCAAATGGAGGTAAAATGATTATGTCTTGATTCAAGGTAAATTCCTGTAGGGCTTCACCATACAAGCTGAGAGATCTTTTTTTTTCAAATAAGAAATTACAATATATAGAGAAAGATGTTGATAGAACAAGGGAAGGAGACCCATACTAGAGTTAAACACTTATGAGACAAGAGACCATACTACTATCGTATTCTTCAAATTGCATATGGGAGAACCATGTTGTATATGTTCAAACTACCACCCTTACTGTCGTGGGCCTGCAAAAGCATGGGATACTCCTAGAAACTAACAAATCCATCCCCAAGTTGTTGTGGTTGGACCATGCTCTCTTCAATATTGTGTGCAACTGGCTGTGTATTAATGGTGAAGTGTGAAAACATGGTTTGCTCTCCTCTATAGTTCAAAAACTAATCTATTTATTGGTTTTCAATAGATATTTTCCACCCAAATGTATTAACTCCTTTTGCTGAGTTATTCATGTCACTTGTTTGGTCCTTAATTCTACCCTTTGTCTTTGTCAACAGCTGGAATAGTTTTAAGTTATATCTTTTCCCCTTTGTCTTTGCTTATTTTTTGTCTCTTTCTTTTGATTTCTCTTTTCCTAATTTCCTCTTGGCTTGTCTTTACTTATCAAGCCTTCAGGCTCTTGTCAGTCTTCTACTCCTTCTCAGGCCTTTGCCTTTGTCTCTTTTCCATCAAGTTTTTTCATGCTTTCCTTCGAATAAAATGTTTAAAGGAATTCCTTCATACATTTTGTCTAAAATAATTATTTCTTTTGATTGCTTATTTTCCCAAAGGGCACATGCCCTTTGTCTTCATTCTTCACTTCCTCCTGGTGCCCTCCACAAAAGCACTTGGTGTTAGGTTGTGGAGCTAAAAGATTCAACCTTTGCAAAACTGAAGAACAGATGGTTGCTGAGTTCTACAGGAACCGGCGTCGGCAGCAGGACCGACGTCGGCAGAGACTAGTGCAGAAGGCCACCGACGACGGCAGGAAGTCGGCCGACGTCGGCAGAACCAGACTAGCAGGGACCGGCGTCGGTCGCCTGTGTGTTCCAAAAGTGTTCGTTTCACGGACAGTTAGTTAAGTGAACGATGAGTTTGCATGTTAAGCCCAGTTAGAGTCTTGGGCTGCGAGGATAATTGTCTAAATTAAGAGTCTAAGTTATTGTTTGAGTTAGGGATCTATTTATAGACCCATTGGCATGTATTGTTTAAGGCATGAGATAGAAAGGAAGAGTTCCTTCTAGTTGTAAGATCTGTGAGTTGCAGGTTGTTGCAAGCTCATTGGGGATCTACATGTAAGTTTGGTCTTTGAATTGCAGGTTGCAGGTTCATGAGAGATCAGCTTGAAGTTCTATAGAGTGCTTGGTGTACTGGCAGGGTTATTACTGACTGGTTGGTGAGGTGAACACCAATTCTGTGTGTGAGTTGGTTGTTGGGACCGTTTTTGTGTAGGAGAGTGTGTGTGAAAAGAATTACTGTACACTTGAGGTGTGGCGAATCTCTGTAAGGTGAAAGAGTGTGGCGGCTCTTTGATGTATTCTTTTCTGTATAGTGTTAATACAAGATAGTGTATTGTCTCTCATATTATGTGCTATTGGTGAATTCTAGTTACTTGTGTTTCTGGTTATTTCCGCATATTCAATTGCTTATATTTGGTAATCATACTATGCTCTTTCTGAGGAACAAGATCCTAACGGGTGGAATTAGAACAGGTGTGTTTGTTCTTGGATTTACCACCACCCCCCTTGCCCAACAAGTGGTATCAGAGCTTTTGGTTGGGATACTAACAGATTGGTGTAGATCTGGGTAGTGTGTTTTGATTACAGGTTACTCACAGGGTTTCTGTTTGAGTGGGAGTTGAGCAATGGCAGAAAATAGTCAACTACGAATGGAAAAGTTTAATGGCAATAACTACCAATTATGGAGGATGCAGATTGAGGACTATCTGTATCAAAAAGATTTGTACTTACCGTTGGGTGGGGTTGCTAGCAAACCCTTGGATATGAAAGATGAAGAATGGGAGGTTCTTGATCGGAAGGCTCTGAGATCTATTAGATTGAGTCTTGATTCATCTGTGATTTCCAGCTTATCACAGTGTAAGACAACGGTGGAGTTGATGAAATCTTTGGCAAATTTGTATGAAAAACCCTCAGCTTCTAATAAGGTATTTCTTATGAAGCGTTTATTTAATTTGCAAATGTTGGAAGGTGGATCTGTTCATAGCCATCTTAGTGATTTCCATGGTTTGGTAAACCAGTTAAGTTCAGTGAATATTGTATTTGATGATGAACTTAGAGCTCTCTTAATCTTGTGTTCATTGCCTGAAAGTTGGGAAGGTTTGGTAATGGCAGTTTCTAATACTGTGTCTCCTTCAAAAGTCTTAAAAGTGGATGATGTTGTGAGTGTGATCTTGAATGAAGAGATACGCAGGAAAAGCACAGGTGAATCATCTGGAGATGCTTTGAGTGTTGAAGGAAGAGGAAGGCCAAGAGAGAAGACAGAGCGTGGGAGATCAAGGTCGAAGATAGGCAAAAGATCCAAGTCCAAGTATGGCAGAATAACCTACTGGAAATGTGGAAAGCAAGGGCACTTAAAGAGAGATTGCAGATTGGGTGAAGATCAGCATGAAGGACATGGAGAAGAAGCAGATGTTGCGGGTTACGTTGCACAGGATGCTCTGGTATGTTCTTTGGATAAAGTAGAATCTTGGGTATTAGATTCTGGTGCCTCTTTTCATGCATCCCCACATAGGGAATTTTTTCATGAGTATGTCCAGGGAGACTTTGGAAAAATTTGTGTAGGGGATGGTAAGCCTTGTCAGATTGTTGGCAAAGGCAAAGTGAAGCTGAAATTGCAGACAGGTGACACATGGGTGTTAAAAGAGGTCATGCATGTCCCAGTTCTAAAGCGGAATCTGATTTCTGTTAGAAGTTTGGGTGAAGAGGGTTGCACAGTAACTCTCACAGCGGACTCTTGGAAGGTTACCAAGGGTACACTTGTTGTAGCTAGAGGTAAGAAAGTAGGTATGCTTTATCTATCTACTTGTTTTACTGATTCTCTTTCTGGGTTATCTACTTCAGCTGTAGATTCAGAGATGTGGCTTGATAGGCTTGGTCACATAGATAAGAAGGAGATGCTGGTTCTTGAGTCAAAGAGTATGCTTTCAGATTTGGAAGGCATGAATCGTGGTTTCTGTATGCAGAAGAAGAAAGTGAGGTTTCTTGAGGAATCCGATGTTAGTGACAAGAACGGAAAAGCCTTGGTTTTCAAGGAGAAAGTGACGGACAGAGTTTAGCACAAGGTGCAGAGGAATTCTGAGCAGAGCAAGGGTGATTTGGATAAGGGTTTGATCCAAAATGAGCTCGCGGAAAAAAGTCAGGTCTCACAAGAAAAACACAGAGACCGACGTCGGCAGGAAAACCGACGTCGGTGTCCAGACAGGGACCGACGTCGGCTATGTGTAGCCCGACGTCGGTGACTCAGGGCAGAAAAGAAACTGGCGTCGGCCAGGGGAAACCGACGTCGGCAAGGAGGCAGTCGCAGGGAATCGACATCGGTCGGCTGTAGACTGAGATGTGACCGGCATCAGTTACTGAGACGAATTTTGGGTGGACAACGAGTTGTCATGGAGTCTCAAGCACCCATATGGAGGACTGAAGGTGTAAGTAAGTTCTTAAATTCGTCATTTCCCTTCTTTACACTACTTGTTGCTCACTTATGGCATAGAACCAGGAAGTTGTTGAAGAAGCAGAACAGGTAGATCTAGGAAACAGTGGGAGCTTGGCATGGATGAGGATGTGATTCCTTGGAGGAGAACCAAATAGGTGTTTTGGGTAGTGTTGCCAGCTGGAAGTAAGCACTGAGAGACGAATGGATGTTAAGGATGAAGAAGAACGGAAATGGATATGTGAGATGGAAGATCAGGGTATATGATCTTGTATAAGCTGCAGGGCAATGGAGGTTTGATCATTGTGTTTCTCTTTACCAGGTCGGATAATATTAGCTACATTATCCTATTTTCTGTATGATGTGCCTGTTGCAGGGTTACATATACAGGTATTGCTGAACTAAAGGTAAAGCTAGTTCAGGTGTATGTCATGGAGAATCTGGGAGTAGCAAGATTCTTTGGCATGAGTGTGATCTAGAGACATGGAGGTCTTATTGACTTTGTTTCAGGATGATTGTGTGAAGCCGGTTAGCACGCCGATGGTTAGACAGTTCATAGAACAGGTGTCTTGATTCACATAATGAGGTTGAGTGCATGGTATGTACTAAACCTGAGTTTTCCCAAGCAGTGGGAGTTGTCACAAGTTTGAAGTCAATCCGGGAGAGTAATACTGAAGGGCAGTTCAGTGGGACCAGCAGCAGGTGCACATGCTATGCAGGGTCAAGTTCTTTTTCTACATGGTTGTAGATGCGGATGTGGCAGGTAATTTGGATGACAGATTTTGCACCACGGATTTTGTGGTGGTTGGTCTTCAAGAGTAATCTTGAGGAGGGATACAAAGCCAAGGAAACAAACTAGACGGTGTACAGGTACAGGTACAGGTTGTAGCTGTTTATCTCCAAGTGGGAGATTGTTAGGTTGTGGAGCTAAAAGCTTCAACCTTTGCAAAACTGAGGAACAGATGGTTGCTGAGTTCTACAGGAACCGGCGTCGGCAGCAGGACCGACATCGGCAGAGACTAGTGCAGAAGGCCATCGGCGATGGCAGGAAGTCGGTCGACGTCGGCAGAACCAGACTAGCAGGGACCGGCGTCGGTCGCCTGTGTGTTCCAGAAGTGTTCGTTTCACGGACAGTTAGTTAAGTGAATGATGAGTTTACATGTTAAGACCAGTTAGAGTCTTGGGCTGCGAGGATAATTGTCTAAATTAAGAGTCTAAGTTATTGTTTGAGTTAGGGATCTATTTATAGACCCATTGGCATGTATTGTTTAAGGCATGAGATAGAAAGGAAGAGTTCCTTCTAGTTGTAAGATCTGTGAGTTGCAGGTTGTTGCAAGCTCATTGGGGATCTATATGTAAGTTTGGTCTTTGAATTGCAGGTTGCAGGTTCATGAGAGATCAGCTTGAAGTGCTATAGAGTGCTTGGTGTACCGGCAGGGTTATTACTGACTGGTTGGTGAGGTGAACACCAATTCTGTGTGTGAGTTGGTTGTTGGGACCATTTTTGTGTAGGAGAGTGTGTGTGAAAAGAATTACTGTACACTTGAGGTGTGGTGAATCTCTGTAAGGTGAAAGAGTGTGGCGGCTCTTTGATGTATTCTTTTCTGTATAGTGTTAATACAAGATAGTGTATTGTCTCTCATATTCTGTGCTATTGGTGAATTCTAGTTACTTGTGTTTCTGGTTATTTCTGCATATTCAATTGCTTATATTTGGTAATCATACTGTGCTCTTTCTGAGGAGCAAGATCCTAACGGGTGGAATTAGAACAGGTGTGTTTGTTCTTGGATTTACCACCACCCCCCTTGCCCAACACTTGGCTTCCTAAATTACCCTTCAAGAAAATTGCAATGGTCTCTTTTCCTGCCTAGGTGCCCTCTGTAAGGGTTTATTTCATCCAAAAGTGCCCTTCTCAAGGGTACACACCCTTCAAGAATCCTAAAAATGACCCTTTGAAAAAGTGAAGAGGTGCACTTCCTTTGCTTGGTGTCCTCCAAATAAATTTATTTCCTTGGCGAACATGCTAGACCAAACTAGGTTCTTCAATGTAAATAACTCATGAAGCTTTCAAGGAAAAACACTTTGAAAACTTGATTCCTTCTTGATAGACCATTTCGGACTTCCCAAGAGTTTCTAATTCAGGTTTCACATCGACTTCAGCTGATAAGGAAAAAAAGTAAAGACACTTGGAAAACTTGATTTACACTACAAAGACCAAATTAGGTTTATTAAACAACTCAACTTATGAAAATTTCACAACTAAAGTCATTTGGAAAACTTAATTTGGTCTATGAAGACCAAATTGGGTTTTGCAAGTGACTTAGCTTATGAAAATTTCATAAGTTAAGTTGTTTGTAAAACCTGAAATGCACTATTGTAAGTGAAGTAACTGCACTTGACAAACCCAAAATGCACTTGGCTAAGCAAAATGACAAAACACTTAGATTTTTCATAGAATAGGTCTGACAGGGGGTATTTTGCATAAGGCAGCTAAGGGATGACTTAGCCAAATCATGGATGTGAAAGACTCTTTGCAAATAAAAAAGGAGGGGTGCCCAATTTTGGCCTACAGGACCAAAAATTGGTCAACACATTTAGTGACTCATAGGGGAAGCATGCCTGCTATGTTTGGGAAGACTGGTAACCTCTAAGTCCATTGGGCATGGAGTCAGGATGCATCTTGGAGAAGTTAACAATAGCCTTGTAAGGACCTATGAAACATCAAAGATTTTACCTCAAACACAAAGGAATACACACACAACAAAAGATAGAAAACTACACACATGTGTGCAACAGCACTTAGGGGAAATGAAAGACACACAACTAAAAGCAAACTACTATGTACAACTAAATAGATACATTTACCTCCCTCCTGGATCAGAGGGAAAACTTCTTAAGTCTCCTTCATGGCAAGAAAACTTATGGTGCCAGATAAGTGGCTAAATGGAATGGAAGCTTGGTGACTTGCCCTTCTTGCCTACCACCTTGATTGGCTTGTATTCGAGTGGATTAGGGTCAAACATGTCTCTAACATCTATGTATTCACTTTGCCCTTTGAAACATGATTCATGATGGCCCCTCATGCTAGTGTATTTCATCGAGAAATCAATGGTTGCTAGCTTATCACCATAAGCCTCATTTAGCTCATAACCCCCTTGACATGCATGATGGACTAACTTATTCCCTTCAGCTTCATTAAGGAGCTTGTCAAACTAATATTTTGCTTCATTATGGTCTTCTTGAAGAAGGGTGACCAATATGGTGTCTGGAATGAGATCACAAACCACTTTCTCATCCCACAAAACATCACCTTTTTGCTCAAGGCTCTCTTCTTCAAATCTTTCATCAAGATGTACAAACCTCTCCTTTTATTACTCAAAAATAAGAGTCTCTAGTTGTTCAAAGATATGCTCTTGATTCTCCTCTAACTTGGGTCCCATGGTATGGTCATTCTCCTCATCAAAGCAACAAGGAAGTTCATCAAACAAGGGAGGAGAGAGCTCACCATGTTTATATTCCTCATCATCCATTGTTGAAAAGTAAAGTTTGTCAACCTCTTCTTCATATTGTTGAAACATCTGCATGTATGCATGACCTATGTCTTCTCCATTGTTGATGATGTATTCAAAGGGAGAATCCATGATGATCTCATCCTCATTATCACTAATGATAGCCTCTTGGGCAATTGCAAATTAGATCCGCTCTTCTTCACTTGCCTCTTTCAAAATAGATTCTTCCTTGAGAAGGAATGGAGTGGAGGGTTGATGGACAAACTCATGTGGAAGAGGAGGCAATCCTTGAGCTAGAATCAAATGATTCTCTTTCTTCCATTTGGCCAACACATCATCTATATCAAATGTGGCTCGATAACTCTCTTGAAGGAGTGTATATGGGGTGTGTTCAAACATGGAATCTGTTGTTTGGTCTAAATTGTCCATCACACCTTGGCTAAGGAACCTCATTCTAGATGCCAACTCTATAATTTGCTTGGCTAGATTTTCTTGAAAGAGCCTTTATTGGAGATCATGAGGATCACCATGAGCAGAAGCATCTTCACCTTCTTCAAGGTTTTGAGCAAAACCTTCCTCTTCCTCCTTCCTACCCCATGATTCTATTATTTCCTTCCAACTCATGACCTTGGGGCTAAAAATATTCTCTTGAGAACAGGCAGTAGCTTAATCATTTCAAAGGCCCTAAGCTAGTTCATGGTATTCCCTCCTCCAACTTGGAATCTTGACATCATGTTGAAAGACTTGAGGAGGTTGAGGAAGAGTAGGAAGAGACTGTTGATGCACAGGAAGAGTTTCTTGAAGAGAGACATGTTATTTTTCAAAAGGCATAGGATGATTCCCATTAAAGGAGGATTCACAATCTAAAGAATTGAGAAGGTTCATTTTTATGGGGGACTACTCTAATGCTCTTTTATGTTGAAAATATAAGTGTAAGGGATTAAGAACAGGAGTGGTTAATGCATCAAATGAGCTAGAGTGAGCAAGTGTTATTTGGTAGAAAGGATTTGGTGCATAAGAGGGGGATTTATTTAGAATAGGAGGGGGTTACTTTGGAATGGGAGAAGGCACACAAGGATGATTGCCTTGAATGAATGGACTCTTCCATTTTTTTACTTCCTCTTTCATGGATTATAAGGCCTAAGCTTGCCTAAACAAGCGCTCCTCTTTATACATAAGATCTTGCTGATATCTATTCTACTCCTCCAATCTATTTATCTCCATCACTTGCTTCTCAAACTCCAACATTATTTCCTTTACACTAGGTGAAGGTAAACCAAAAGAGCTACTTGAGGTGATTCCATGAATATCTTGAGCTTAATCAAAGTTATATGAAGGAACATAAGCCCCATGCTACTGAGCAATGAGATTATATATACCAAAATGTGATTTCTTGATGGCACCAGGACTGCTTAACCAATTGATATAACTAGGTAACCATTGGTTTTGGTTGAAATGCCTCCAAAGGCTTATTGGTTAAAGAACACACCAAAAAATCCTTCAAATCTATGGACAAACTATCCCACCAGGCATGCCAAAAACTATTGGTGCAATGGATTGTACCCTCTAAAGGGAGGCTTAGCTCTCTTCATCCATGTGTCACAATAGAGACATCCCTCTTTTTGTGGGTTGCAAATGTGAGATATGAATCTCTAGATTAGGGGCTAGCTCCCTTTGATGCACCTTGAGGCCCTAGATTTCTTATTGCTAACAATGGGGGGGATGAAAAGGGAGAGAAATATTAGAGATTAGAACTTAAACTAAAGTGGTGATACACCAAAATGTTTGGTCTACTCAGCTTTGACATGCACTTTACACCATAGACAAGTAAGCATACACTTCATTCAAATGAGAACCTTTCTTGCATTAGTGTTGCAATAGGGGGTACTATGGAGATACAGGGAGGAAGAACTACCAAAGGTGTTCTAAGACACACTATGGATAGCCTGTTCACATGCGCCTATACTCTTTTGTGGACACTTCTTGTTGACCTGCAAAAGAAGAACTCACAATACACTAGATATGTTGGATTCAAACTATGAAAGCATGAAATAAAATGACTTAACATAAGATCAAAACCATAGACATATGCAAAAATGTGAACCCAAATGGAGGTAAAATGCTTATGTCTTGATTCAAGGTAAATTCTTGTAGGGCTTCGCCATACAAGCTAAGAGATCTGTTTTTTATCAATGAGAAATTATAATATATAGAGTAAGATGCTGATAGAATAAGGAAAGGAGACCCATGCTGGAGTCAAACACTTCTAAGATAAGAGACCATATTGCTATCGTATTCTTCAAACTGCATATGGGAGAGCCATGTTGTAGATGTCCAAGCCACCACCCTTGCTATCTTGCACCTATAAAAGCATGGGATACTCCTTCTAGCAACTGATAAATCCATCCCCAAGTTATTGTGGCTAGACCATGCTCTCTTCAATGTTAGGTGCAACTAGTTGTGCATTAATGGTGAAACATGAAAACACGAGTTGCTCTCCTCTATAGTTCAAAAACTAATCTATTTATTAGTTTTTGGTAGATATTTTCCACCCAAATGTATTAACTCCCTTTGCTGAGTTGTTCATGCCACTTGTCTTATTCTAATTGATCCTTAATTTTGCCCTTTATCTTTATCAGCAGCTGGAATGATGTTGAGTTTTGTCTTTTCTACTTTGTATTTGCCCATGTTTTATCTCTTTCTTTTGATTTCTCTTTTTCTAATTTCCTCTTGACTTTTCTTTACTTATCAGGCCTTCGGGTTCTCGACGGTCTTCTACTCCTTCTCGGGCCTTTGCCTTTGTCTCTTTTCCATCAGGTTTTTTGCCACGCTTTCCTTCGAATAAAATGTCTAAAGGAATAATTTCTTTTGATTGCTTCTTTTCCTGAGTCCTCGTTCTTCACTTCCTCCTGGTGCCCCCTCCGCAAGGGCACTTGGCTTCCCAAATTACCTTTCAAGGAAATTGTAATGGTCTTTTTTCCTGCCCAAGTGCCCTCTACAAGGGTTTATTTCATCCAAAAGTGCCCTTCACAAGGGTACATACCCTTTAAGAATCCTGCAAATGACCCTTTAGAAAAGTGAGAGGTCCACTTCCTTTGCTTGGTGTCCTTCGAAGAAATTCGTTGCCTTGGCAAGCATGCTAGACCAAACTGAGTACTTCAACATAAATAACTCATGAAGCTTTCAAGTAAAAAAACTTTGAAAACCCGATTCCTTCTTGATAGACCATTTTGGACTTCTCAAGAGCTTCTACTTCGGGTTTCACATCAACTTCAGTTGATAAGGCAAATAAGTAAAGACACTTGGAAAATTTTATTTATACTACAAGGACCAAATTGGGTTTATTAAACAACTTGACTTATGAAATTTCACAAGTAAAGTCATTTGGAAACCCTGATTTGGTCTGTGAAGACCAAATCGGGTTTTGCAAATGACTTAGCTTATGAAAATTTCATAAGTTAAGTTGTTTGTAAAACCCAAAATGCACTGATGTAGGTGAAGTAACTGCACTTGACAAACCCAAAATACACTTGGCTAAGCAAAATGACAAAGCACTTGGCTTTTTTATGGAACAAGTCTGACAGGGGGTATTTTTCACAAGGCAGTTGAGGGATGACTTAGCCAAATCATGGATGTGATAGACTCTTTGCAAATAAAAAGGAGGGAGTGCCTAATTTTGGCCTGCAAGATCAAAAATTGGTCAACAATAATTATTGCACATCCTCTTACATATTTTTGAATATAAAGCAAGGTCATTATTGTAGAATTATTTGTGTGCTCACTCTACCAGAAGATCACCTATTGGCCTATTCTGACAAGTTTCAAACCTGCATAGTACAATAAAAACTTAAGTATCATAATATTCTTAGCACTTTCCATAAATGATAAGTGCAATTATCAAATTAGATTCCACCTTTTACATTCAGGTTTGTATTTAGTTGTTATACATCCTATAATCTGAATTAGTTTAAAGCTATATCTTATTATGTCACATTAATGAAAAAATAAAGTAAAACATGTTCATGATGGATGCGAGTTTGAAAATTATTTTAAATACCTTAAAAAAAAATTGATTTATCAAAATTATTTTATAATATGTTAGTTTTTCTAAATTGAATATTATTTTTAATTAAAAAAATAGAATAGATTTAAATTTTAATTATTAAGTGTTTTAAAAAACAATCAAATTATATTTTATATATAATTGATAATTAATGCATTTTATATAAATAATATTATTAATAATTTCTATTTTTATTTAATTTTAATTTATTAACATTTTTATAAATTAAAATATATTAAATTGCATATGCTTTTTAAAATTGTGATGCAACTTACATCTGTGGAAAGATATTTGACATTGTTGACACAAGAATCATGACATCACATGGATGTCACAACATTGATGTAATTTTTATCACTAATAGAAACAAAAATAAAGCAAACACATGCAAAAAAAAAAAATTGAAAACTTTGATGCAATTTTTATTGATGCAAAGAGTGATAACTACAAACTCTATTAATTTCTTGCCCAAAACCTCCACCAAACAAATGTTGATTGGCATTACTTCTCTTGACGTAATTTATGTTAGCACAAATTCTGTCACAATATTTTTTTCAATTTCTAGTTATAAATTTACTTGATTTTGACAACAATAATGATATAAAATCATCAAAATGTAAAAATGCGACAAAAAGAAACAAAAGTCTTATTGATAGATGACCATTTATCAAAATTATAAAAGTAGTGGTAGAATGTGCATAACATCAACTACCCACTCAATGTTTCATTGAAAAATGCATCGGTCTATCCCCACCTATATTTGCAAGGACAACCTTTTGGAAGTCCTACTTTGCACTATGCATTTTTCTTTTCTTTTGAAAATAAATTTTCAAGATTGTTTTATATTGTGGGGAATCTCAACATGTTTATTAAAAGATGGTTTTTTGAAAAAATTGTGTTGTATTGACATTTAGATCGCAACATAAAATCTATTAGCGAAATGTAGAAACCCTGAATTCTTTCAAGATTATTAATTTATTGGTTCAACATTCTTAATATTAATGATTCATTCGATTAAAAGTGTGTTAATTGATTTAAATAACTATAAATTCATACCAAACCATTTAGAACGATTATAAATTCATTCCAAACCCTTTGGAATGAATATATACGCTACAATTTCTTTAATACCATATACCATTGACTAGTATTTGATATTTTATATTAAAAAACAAAGAATGACTTCCTCTTACATTCAGGGGGCGATCAGAATTTCAATCGAAAGTCCATTCAACCTAAACATCCTTTTTATAAACATAAATTATAACCCATCTTAAAACATCTACATCGAATGAGAATTGATGAAAGAAAAGAAATACAAGTTGCATAAAGAAGTGGATCTTGCATTCATTAACAATGGATTCTTCCGGTTCGAGGATCACTAAACGATTATTGATTTATGGTGTGATTGGGAAGACATAATTTGACATAGCGCCTCCCTTGATGCACTATTACAATAAAATAAAAAATTGGTAACACAAATACCCACTTACGAATGCTCATGATATTCCTTAAAATAGAGAACAGATCTTATATAGAAGTTTGGGAGGAAAATATTATATATATGTGTGTGTGTGTGGGTAGGGGCGGCGGGGGGTGTGTTGGGGTGGGAGATGGTAGGCCGCCTTTGAGAGGGAGGTATGTGTTTATCCTAGGAGCTAGACAGGCTTGAGGCCATGCTTTAGCGCTGTGTTCCACACCATACCAATTCTGTCAACATCAATAGCTCCCACTTCGTGATGGTCCCAACCCTCCAGTGAATGCACAACACCTCCAGCATGACAAGCGTGAACTATTCTCCTCGACATTGTGTACTGGGAAACAATAACAAAAACAAGAACAACGATCCTTATTCACTTCTCTATCACAATTTACAATAACTTAGGAGGAGGGATATTTGATAATTGATGCTATGAATACCTCACAAGTTGCCAATCCTTCAACATCTGCAGGCAATTCCATGGCTGCTAGCTTTCCGTATGTACAATCTCTTCTCAATTGGAATATTGGGGGAACTACAAATTGATGAAAATGTGTTCCGCATGGAGCACAACTCTGCTCCCGAAAGGATATCCATTTACCCACTATCCAAGTCTGTTAAGATCATCCAGTTTTAAATATGTACACTGAATCCAGAAATTAGACCCCAAAAACGCTGATACAAAGGTAAAATCCAAGCTTCCTTATTTGCGAGGACCAGAGAGGTCAATATTCCATACAACAATAACATGCCTAAGCAATTGAGTATACCATCTTTATGCTCATCGTGTCTAAATTAATAAAACTGACAATTTTACCTTGCAGTTTTGAGCTGCTTGGTACTTTGTAACCTGGACCAGAAATCTTTGATATTGAACTGGGGCCTCCTTCTGAATTGTCTGAAAACGTTCTGTTGAAGCAGTCAACATCTGAAATTTCATAACCCATTAGCCATTTGTCATTTGATACAGGTATTTGAAATGAGCATTTTGAAGAAGAGGAGAAAAACACGAATCATACCAACACCCGAACTTGCTTTTTGCAGAGGTAAAGAGCAATGGCTCGACCCAGTTTGGAAGTTGCTCCAGTCAAGAACACCTCTTTCACGTCGGGGTGTATCTCATTAAGAATCACCGCTGCTGTTAATGTATTGCCATGAACAACTCGCACCCTCAAATTCGGATGCTTTCTAACAAATAAAGTGCCTCCCCCATTTAAAGCTTCATTCTGCAATGCTTACGACCACATTCTAAGAATAGACGTCTTTTCACTTTGGAAATATTAGAATTTCAAAAACACACGGGGATAAATGACATGTACCTTGTTTAGTGCTGCAAGGCTTATGACCTTCACGCCTAAACTATCTGCGCTTAAAATCGCCTCCTCGATGAGATTATTGATGCCTTGTTGGGCAAATGGCAAGAAATACTGCAAAACCGATAATATCCAATGTGATTGCATTAATATGACATCGTGCATATATTTTTAATTAAACAACAGCAACCAACCAATCAACCAACCTGAAAGCCAAATCTGGGGATAACCCAAGTATGATGAAGATAACCTCGCAACACATAAGAGGTGTGGACGAACGGCTTTGCCCAAACCCACATTGCAAACATAACAGGAATGGTGAAGGGCCAGATGGGCAGGAGAAACCATTGTGTGCTAAAGGGCATGGATGCAAATGAGCGGAACACAAATGGTACGTGAAGCGAGGAAAGCATGTCCACCACATGAGCCAGAAACACATACTGTGGCACCCTGTCCGCTTGACCTTCACGAATACATTTGTGGAGCAGCCATGACTTTGGGTTCATTGTCTTTCCCACGTAATCGTACACAGGCATAAACAGGCAATAATTTGTCTCCATTTCCAAGTGATGTAAACTGTGGTAGCTGTCATCAAGGATCAATATGGTAGATTGGTAAAACATAACTGGTGTACCGAGTGCCAACTGCCAAGTCTAACAACAATAACAATATATAAAAGAAATCCCGTGCATTTAAATACAACACAAAAAACAGGAGTGACAAACGGGGAAGTACCGACCCACCCTTGGATCTTAACCAGGTGACTTCACGAAAGAAAACAGACCAGACAATTTTGTTTTTATCAAAGAGCGGTTAGCAAACCTGACAGTGAGACGTTGCGAGTATAACTCTGGTATTATCCAATATGACACTGATCATGATATATAAACAGTTGCTGCAAAGTGCACGACAGGTGTCTGGACTTTTGACACTAGCATTAACTCGAGCACTTATTAAAGGCTTGCCACCTCATCTCTTTACAAAATGAAACTAATAATGTGGGCGTTGCGATTTGTACAGAACCGACTCTGTTACTAAGGAAGAGAGAGAGCGCTTACCATGGAGTGTAGATTAAGAATTTAAGAAATGGAAGGCGACGAAAGATGAATGCGGGCACCACTTCCACATTGCTGTGCCCCATGCACCTTAGAAAGTCGAAACATAGGATGTAAAAATATAGCATCCCAATCGATCCGCCCCGCAGTACCGAAGATCCCAATATGGGAATCGCCGTAATGCATGTCAGGAACAAATGTTCAAGAAAGGTGGCAGTACCAGCTGTTACAAACACAACCAGAATGTGATTACTCGTTGCTCAGCAAAACATATTTATTTGTTTTGGTTATGTTCCTTACCCTTACCTCAATATCAGAGATGACTTAAACGCGTACTCCTATTATATATTGCAGTCGGTGATTAAGGATTTACAACATGATCAAAGCTAGAGTTGTAGTCAGTTTCAATTGATTGAGAAGAGATATACTGACCAGTTGACGGTTGCACGGTGAGAGAGGCGTGGTGAAGGGAATGATAGCGGATGAAGAAAAAATTATGGTGAAAAGCTCGATGTGTCAAATAATACAAAGCCTCTGCCGGCCCAATGTGAAGAACAATTAGGTATATCAATCCTCGTGGGTTCCATAAAGGCATGTCTCGGAAGAATGGAAAGAAATGATGCGCGGCCGTGAATATGTATGCCTGGAGTATAACGAAATTATCCCTGAATTCAATCCACCACAATATGAACACAATAAATGAAGAGAATCCTAACTTGTAACCATACACAAATTAATAACACATTAGAATTTGGAAAGGGAGGAGGAATAGATTATAGAAAGTAGAAACACACCAGTCCCACTCTCTATCGACTTGCTCAAAATCGACGCCATGCTTTCTAATTTTGTGCGTCTTTGTGAGAAAATGCATATTGGAATATGTGAGCCACAGTTGACAAACGAAACATCTTAAGCAAGAGATAAGTAAAATGTGGAAGCACCAGTTATCAACCTCGTTGCCTCCGCCGAATGCGCTATACATAGCCTTTGCAACCAGTGGGCCGTACAGAATGTACTGCAACAACAACAACAACAAGAGAAACAAATACTGAGAAGAAGAAACCCAAAAGAAAACAAGAAGTAGTTTTGGGGATGAGGAGCAAGGAGCATGCCTTGAGAGTAGTACCCATGGTGGCCCAAGGCCAGTCCCAAAGAGGAGCAGAGTGACGACGATACATGCTCACTAAGTGCAGTGCCTCCGCTGCTTCAGGATTGGAATGATAGAGAGAGCAAGCGGGGTCAAGTGTCTTTTAAACTATACGACGTCAACCATGTGCCGATGAAATTAATGGATACAACTGAATCTCCTTATGTCCCTACGACAGCATGACGAATTCCAAGACTTTCACGCCACCTATACTCCTGGGTAGATGGATTGTGGTTGAGTAATTGCACGCTCTCCGCCTCCCATTATCGATACCACACACAGCCAGAGAGAGTGCCAAACTAACTAAATAAGGCACAAGTATAATGATGATGATAATTAATTAATACTGCTACGACTGGTTGGTTGAAAATTGATTATGGATGGTCATGCTAATTGGATGGATGGATAAAATAAATCATAAACAAAACATGTCGTGATAATTTGGAACTCTCCTTGCGTTGTGTGACGCCCTTCATTCATCATACATTCGCCACGATTTCAGTCTATACAATCATTTATTTATATCGCTTCCTTCGGCTATCGGCTACCCAACCAAATATCACTTCAATATCATTAATTTCTTACTAACATTATTCTCTATATACATAAAATAAATAAATTTCCATAAGTAACTCCTCAGTAATTGTACTTTTATTTTCCTTATATGTCATTCTGATACGTACGTAGTACTGCAGGAGATCGTGCTGATAAGTTTTTGACGAAAGGAAACCACCGAATCCACCGCACAAATATAATTTCCAACATTAAGTCGTGGCATGGGGAGTGGGGAATCATCCAAAGGTATTAAAAGCGTGTTTGAAAACAAAAAGGATTAGGATTCATCCTTTTGAAGCTCATACAATCAATTTACGATAACATGCTATTAAACCCCAACTAACTTGATGGAAGTATATTTTGTGACTCACCCAACTCCAAGTACCACACACGATAAAAAGGGTCTTTCATAATATGCCAGTTCTAGACTCGCCCACCTCACTACAACTTATTAATGTTTAAGTTAGGTTTCATGCATATGGTAAGGAAAAGCTCGCACTGAACGCGTTTAAGGGTGTTTGAGGTCCCTTCGTATGAACTTTCCAACAGAGCTTGTCACTATTTAGGTGTATTTCACGAATTTTAAGTTCTGCCAATTTTTTTTAAAAAAATTGTACTTCTCAATCTTCTCAACCAAAGAAATTAAGCCACGTCTTGTTAAATACATGACCCGTACATTGAACGTAGCTTTCAAACTTCAATTGCATGTGCAAAAACAACAATAAAAAGTTGTCTGCAATGGCAAGAGATGTGTGCCCTACCTTCAAAAAATTTCATTATGTGCACCAGACATTAATTTGTACCATTTGTGATGAGTCATCATTATAATTCCATTGCAATATGTTACTTTCTCTTGATATTTAAAAAATAAAAAATAGTTTCTATTATTTCTATATAATATATTAAATATTAAAGGAAAAAAATGTAAATTATATATATGTATATAGGTTAAAGGTGTAAATATTTTTTTATCAAAGTTATGAATCATAAAATAACTTTTATCCAAAATTAAAATCTAAATTTAAGATATAAAATAAGGGGACCAATTCTTAAAAGGTCTAAAACCATCAAAAATAAAGTAAATACAACCATACCTAAATTACAAAACATTGAGAGATACCTTAATCATAAAAAAAAACCGAAACAAAAAGAAAAAGAAAAATAAAATAAAACACCACCATTATCTACCAACAAAAAATTAACAAAAAGACCACACACGAATAAAAACCAAGAGAAAAGCTTGAGAGTGAAACATCTACACTAAAAACCAAAAAGTCCCAAACAAATAACATAAAATTAATCATAAACAAAAATCATTCTTCTCAAAGATCTTCCATCATCTATTAAGTAAATAATATAATATATAAATCATAAATTCTAATAAACAAATGATCCACATTTATTTTACAATATCTTATAAGTTTTAAGTAAATTTATAATCGCTACCTCCCTATGTAATTGTCACACCATCTTCATTATCCTCTTCATTTATTTCACTTATTTCAAGAATTTTTATATAATATTAATATATTTACTTATAATATCTTTTATTTTAAATGCACCCATTTATTTTTAATCCTTTCCATGTTTTTATATATACATAATATTTTTAAATTTTATTAAATACTGACATTTTATATCTTGTAAGAACCCATCGTGACTCAATCTCTTTGAGTGCATACCTTAAGGGATGCACTAGGAAATGGGTGAGCAGACCTTTGGTGTTTTGTAGGATTTTTGTCCCTTATTGCCACATTATTTCCAATATATTCAGCTCTTAAAACCTTTTCCTAAGCTATTTATCCTCCCTTGCACATTCCTCTGGTCTTTTCCTCTTTCTATCCTTCTTCTCCTTGATTGACACCCTTTTTAATTATTTAGTACACTAGGTCGACCTAGTCGACCTAGTGTATTCTAGGGTCACTTTAGCTCTTTTGACTTGTTTGCCTTCTAACCGACCTAACACATATTTTAGGTATTAGCCTGAGAATGTACTAGGTTGACATGGTTGACTTAGCACAACTGACATTTTCGAGTGAGATACTCCTATTTATATAAGGTCATTTGAGTCATTTGTAAGAATATGCAATAAAAGAGTTATTATTCGCTCATGCTTCTTCACAATCTACTCTTCCACCATTCTACTTGAAGAGTCTTAGCTTAGGTTTATTATTTGCAGAATCTAGTCTTGTGGATAGGTCTTGGATGCTTTAGCCTAACAAAGTGATCCGTATGAACCACAACAACCTCATGCAAGCCCCATTGGCCAAGGGAGAGATTGAATTGCAATGGGTTCACATTCAGGGAAGTATATTCTAACTTTGTTATCCTCTCTTTTAGTAGATAGAAGTAGCATAAGTGTTGGATCGAATAATATTACTCTTCATGTTCTTTGTATTAGAGTGTTACTCATACTTATTTTATTTGAAGTTATCTATACATATCTGATTACTTTACATCTAACCCCTCACTTTGTGTCACAAGCTTTGGTGTGCACTAGATTAGTTTACTTTCTTGTTTATTACATAAATGAACATCAAATCATAGGACTCTTTTTGGGTTGTTGTATAATTGTGTCAGACTGTAGGCTTTGAAACCATTCCTAACATGATGTGTTGTGACAAATGATACAAGTGATCTCTTAATCAGGTCTAGTGGATCCCCGTATTGGTCATGCTCCCGCTTAATAAGTGTATCCCTAATCGAAAGTGTAGGTGTGCTCTATCTTATCCGATCTAAGATTAATTCATGCACATCATGAAATTTTGATTGCATACATTCTGGTGAACCTGACATGAATCAAATCCTTATTGGATTTGTTCACTTTTATTTCATTTATTTCATTACTTTGTCATAATTTCTATCATATATTTTGACATATTGGTTTGATTCTGTCAACCCAATTTTATTTTTATTTATGCTCAGGAACAGACAACTAGATCGAGCAACTTGACCCAATCTAGGTTTTCAACACTTTTTCAAAATACAAATTCGACCTACTAGGTTGACCTGATCAACCTAGTATATTTACAGTCACTTTACAACAGTTTTTGTATAGCCTGATCGATCAGCTCGACCCAGTACAGATTCTAATTTCCAAACTTTTAGATCATCCTACGAGGTCGACCAACTCGACCTAGTATATTTCTAGACTTCTAGTCCAACCAACTAAGTCAACCAAATTGACCTAGTGCATTTTCAGCACTTTTTCATTAGGTTTCTATATCACTTGGTCAACCAACTCGACCTAGTTTGCAAGTGTTGGATCAATAATTTATATATCTAAACTATCAATGTGAGTTTATATTCTTTTGTATCTCTTTGTTTATATACTTTCTTTTCAAGTTTGCAACCTTCAAAACTACCTCTCACAACCAACTACATTGACCTAATTGCCCTAGTCTTGTGTCATGTTTGTTGTCTAAAATAACTAGGTTGACCTGGTCAACCTAGTAGGTTTTTTAGACCCTATTTTCAATAGTGCTAGCTCGACACTCTGGACCTAGTTCTATTTGTTATGCATGTAGTGTTTTCACTATACTTTGTTTCAAAGTTATAATTCACCTTATATGCTAATCACATCTTTTATTTCAGTTGTTTGCATACTTAGAATAGTTCACATAGTCTAATTAGGAGGTTTTTAATTAACTGCTTAGTTACACTATTTCTATTTTATGCACACATGGCCAAATCACTTAAACATCAAAAAGCATTTTAACATTTGACTACCCAAGCCAACCTACTTGGATTTCATCACTGAGGGGGAAGCCAACTTGATACTCTAGTCAAGCATAAAGCATGGCTAATGGTATATTTTGGCTAAGCACCCAACACTCTTATCGCTATGATGTGTGAAGTGAGGGGGTAGGCCCCAATACCAAGCTTGTATCATTGCCACTACAGTCCCTTTCATCCTAAACTCACTTGAAACCATCCATAGATTGATATTTAGTACCTTATTTACAACCAAATTTCTATCATTTAAAATCATTCTTAATAAATCTAACATTCTAGGTTGACCAATTATCTAGCTTTACTTTCCAAGTTTTTTGTTTGCTCTTTGCTCAATTATGTGCACAAGAACTTTTGCACTATCCAATATTGGTGCAAGATTTTTACTTTGTGTGTTTCAATTGGATTGACTAATATTAATTCAATTGATTGTTTGCTTACTTTTAGCATTCAATTTCTTGGATTAGTTGTAAAATATCTTATTTTATTCCCTATCTTACTATCAATACTTTATCTTTCTCTGTCTACTATACTAGGTCGATCTGGTCAACTTAGTGCTATCTCAGACCCTATTTTTTACCCCTATTCACTACACTAGGTTGACCTAGTCGACCCAATACAGTCTATAGGTCCTATTTTTACACTAGGTTGACCTGGTTGACCTAGTTCAATTTCTTGCTATCCTTATTTATCAACCTAATTCTCCATATCTTTCATTTTGCATCCTGTTTATTTCCTTTTAAACGAAATGAGGTCTCCTATCAAAATATTTTTGGATGGTCTTAATCCATTTAGATCTTATATGGGATGTTCATTTCTCCCTTTCTTTTCTTTCCAAGATAATCATCACTCTTGGGGCACCTCTTCCCCTCCTTCATCTTCAAATTGTCACATAATTCAAATAACACCTCAAGATGAAGTTGATGGATCCAATCCTTTTTAAACCTATCAATAAACTTATCAAAATCTTCAAACCAATGTAGGAGTGATTAACACAAGTTTACTTAACAATCACACTAACAATAATTCTTCTAACAATCCTCCCCCCAACACCAATTTGGGGAGTGCTCCTTCTAACACTATTCCACCACTTGAAACAACACAACTATTAGCTCAAGTAATTGAATAAATGAACATTATGCAAAAATCTAATACCAATCAAATAATGCAACTTCAACAACACTTAATTAATGTAAATAATCAACCTTTAATCATGAATCCTCAAGCTAATCCTAACTACATTCCTCCACCTCTTAGAGATGCCTCAAGTAATGTTATTCCTCAACCAATAATGAATAAAAAGATGCTTCAAACCATTCAAAATGAGCCTTTAACTCCCTTCATTGTAGCTATTGACATTGGTAACATATCAACAACTATCAAATATGATGGGACTAAACACCCCACCTCATTTCTTAAATCCTTTGGTAATATCTACAAAGAATGGATCTAAACTAATACATTTTCCATTACTAAACTCTTAGTTAAAACTTGTATTAGAATGGTATAATAAAGTAACTCAACATTCTATTTGTAAACTTGAAGATTTAGTCAATGTTTTAGTTAAAGAATTTCAAAATAATGATCTTCCTAAAAATTATCGTATCCATTTCATAAATGCTAAGCAAACTCCTAATGAATCAAATCATGAATTTATTAAAAGATGGAAATCCCTAGATCATAAAGCTGATCATAATATGTCTGATGATAACTTATTCAAACTCTTTACCACCACTTTAACTCCCACTCTTCAATACAAGGTTCAAAAATTTGCTCCTCAAACTCTTAATGAAGCTCTTGACCAAGATAAACAACAAGACATTCTTATGAATTAATTTGAACCTAATTCTAAGCTTCTTAAAGGATCTTTCCAAACATCCAATTCTATCACTAGTAACACTTCTCAAGCCAAATCAAGAGTTGCCAAAAATGATATTCCTTCACTATCTCATATACCTCTTTCGGTACATCAAATGAGAATTTTTACCACCCTTTAAACCTTTCATATATCCTAATGCTCCTCCTAAGTGGTATGACCCCAGTCTCTTTTGTTGGTTTCATGCTGACATTAGACATTCTCACAAATCTTATAGAGGGATTTCTAAATGTGTTATTTCTTACATGTTTGGTGATTCATTTGACCATGAAACCATGATCAAACATCATCATCAAGAGTACACTAATGTTTCTCAAAAATGACAATCCTCCAAAGCTTCTACATCTAATAACCAAAAACATTCTTCCCATAATCAATCAACTTCCAAGGATGTTTGTGCAATTGACACCGATTATGATCAATACTTCAACAACTCTCAATATGTCAATATGGCTAAAGTTAACTATCATCGGAAGCCTACCCACAAAGATCTGTTTCCAAGCCTAAGAAATATTCTTTGGAAGAATAATTTCTTAAAGATACCACCACCATCAATATTGAATTAGAAGCACCTGAGGAATAACTTCCTCTTTTTGATCCTCCAACCACATTTATTCCTCCAAAGTCTAATGTGTCTTCTAAACCCCATGGCTCTTCTTCTAAATCTCATTGGAATTTTATTGAAGAACTTAACTCTATGTCATGAAAGATTCATTTTATGGAGTTGGTTCACACTTCACCTTATCATCAAAAATTTCTTATGCAACAAATCCAAGAGATTGAAGATCCATCTTCCTTAGAGGAAGAACCACCTTATATGGATTCTCAACCAACTAACATTAATACCATCGAATCTATGTGTCCTTCTTAAAAACCTTCCATTGAATTCCTTGAAGAAGATATGATTAATGATAAAATCCTCTTTCGTGCTGATGATCCACCTCTTTTCATCAAAATAGCCATTAATACCACCCTCATTCAAAAATTTCTAATTGATGAAGGTTCTGGTATTAATGTAACCTCTTTATGGCTTCTACAACAACTTAGTTATAATAAAAGTCATCTTAAACAAACCCATCTTACTTGTCATGGTTTTGACAAGACTAATCAAAAGCCACTTGGTTGTATATGGCTTCCCTTAACCATTGGCCCTAAGACTGTTTAGACCAAATTCATGGTTCTTAACCTTCTTTTATATTATAACATACTCCTTGGTCATCCATGGACTCATCGAATGAGGGCCATTGCTTCTTCTAGCAGTCAATACATTAAATTTCTCCATAACATAAAATGCTATAAGCATGAAGCCAATCCCAACCCATTGAGTATCCAATTACCTAATCATAAATCATAATATCATATTCCTATGATCCCTAAAATTAATAATGCTCCTTTACCCAAGTTCATCAATATGAATCTTGATTTACAAGTTACACTTATAGATTACAATGATGATGAGCCAAATGAATTACAACATACTTGAAACACCACCAGATTACCTCCATACATTTTAGAATGGCTTCCTCATTCTCTTTTACCTAGAGATCATACCATTCCTCTTATGGATGAGATTACCAATTTCCCCCCTCCATGTAATGCTCAAGAGACATATTTACCTAAAGATGCTTTTACTTGCAATTATTTTGGAGTGGCTAAATTATTTCAAGATCCTCTCACCATGTCTCTTAGAACATTCATTAATCTTGGGATTTCACCTTCCGAATATTCTCCTGAATCCAAAACATGTGCAATTTATCCTACATATGATGACAACTATATCATGGCCCAAGAACAATCTAGAGACTTGGATGTCTTACATTATCAAAAGACCTTATCCCAACTTCATGCTTTCAATCAAGATGTGCATACCATTTCTATAGCTAAACACTTAGAACATGAGGGTTATGTACTTCCTATTAATCCTCCTCTCATCAGTTACCCTTGGGTGGTATAACAACTTATACCTTCTGAACCTCTGTAAGTACCTTCACCTTCTCTACCTCCTTTGGATCTCCCCAACAAATCTACTCCATCTAATTCTACTCCTATAATCACACTTGATGCCAAGGCAACCAATGTTCATCAAATACATTCCGAATATGATTGTTATGGTAACCAAATTCTAGATTTAGAAGTGGATGTTGAGTATTGTGGTCCTCTTCCTACTTTGCCTAGTGATGAAGCTATTCTTGAATTACTTTATGCCCGAGAAACTCAACTCCCCTGACAACATCATAAACTTGGACATTTTAAAACTAAAACTCCTCATTTCAACAACTTTATCACTAGCATTGATCTTAAAAATAATTTAATTTCCTCCTTACCTAATGCACCATATCACTTTCAAGATGGTAATGCCATGCTTATTAGAAAACAAATCATATTGAATATGGTGTTCCCTCGTGCCCTCAACCAATCAAAGTTTCCAAATAAATTTCACCTTATAAACATGATAGTTTTAGCCTATTTTTTTATAAGTATCAAGAGGCATTTCCATGGTCTTACCAAGACATGCCTGGCATTGATCCTAACATAGTGGTCCATAACATCACTATCTATCTTGATGCCAAAATTGTGTGTCAAAAGCAATGCAAATTTCTTCTCAAAGTTACCAACATATGCCATAAGGAAATCATCAAACTATTTGATGTTAAATTTATTAAACCTATGGATTATTCTGATTGGGTTTTTAATATTATTCCTATTCAGAAAAAGGTCACTATGGTCATTCATATTTGCATTGATTTTCAAAATCTTAATCTTGCTTGTCCTAAAGACAAAATTCATTTTCCTTCAATAGATGTTATTATTGATTCTAAAGTTGGATATGAAATGTTATCTCTTATGTATGGATTTTTAAGATATAATCAAACTCATATAGCTCTCGGGGACCAATATAAGACTACTTTCACCATGGAATGGGGAACCTATTGTTATGTAAAAATGCCTTTTCATCTCAAAAATGTTGGGGCCACTTACCAACATGCAGTGACTCATATCTTTCATGACCTCATCCATAAAATTATTGAAAAATACATGGATGATCTTATCACCAAATCTAAGCATCACAAAAACTACATTTTTGATCTTGCCATCATCTTTGACCATCTCTTTAAATATAAATTTTTATTTAATCCTGTCAAACGTGTTTTCGAAGTTACATCAATTTTTTTTAGGATTCTTAGTCTCTCTCTATGGCATTGATGTTGATCCAGCCAAGATTAATTCTATTATCAACATGCCCATTCATCATTATATTATTTATATTCATACCTACTTAGGCAAACTTGGGGAAATTAGATGATTCATTCTTGAGATGGCTTATTGAATTTACTTCGTTAATTCCATTCTTAAGAAAGGTACAAGCTTGGAATGGACAAATCCATGTCAAAAAGCATTTGAAAATATGAAAGAGTCATTGCTTCATCCACCTACACTTCATCCTCCTTCTAATGATAAACCTTTAATTTTTTATACTTCTTCCACACATATTTTAGTTGGGGTAATGCTTGCCCAACAAGATGATACATGCAAGGAGTGTGCCATCTACTATATTAGCTGAGGCCTCATCGATTATGAAACACATTATACTAAAATTGAGCATGATTACCTTGCTATCTATTTTTCTGCTAAAAATATTTATCACTACATGCTTTACCAAACCACCTATATCATCATTCATTCTGACCCCCTTCGTCAATTCTTCTCCAAAGCATTTTTTCTAGGAGATAGAATTGAAAAGTGGATGGTTTTACTAATGGAATTTGATCTTTGCATTATCACACAAAAATCTATCAAAGGGCAAGTCATAGCTAACCAAATTGCTACCGCTCCTATTCCAGCCACTTCTTCCCTTCAAGATAACCTTCCAGATGATAATATAATTTATATTCAAGGTCTTAATCAATCAATCTCTCTTAAATATTATTTTCATGGCTTTATTACCAATCTTGTAGCTAATCAACTTGATGAATCTTCCCATCCCTCTAATACTACTAAATATAAGGTAGTTATTGAGGAGCTTCCTAAAATTAATGTTGACTTACATGAGGATACTTGGACCCTCCAATTTGATGGTTCTAAATTCCTTCAAAGAGCTAGGGTAGGTTGCATTCTCACTAGTCCTCCTGGCAAGATCATTCATTTAGCTTTTCATTTTACATTTGATGTCACTAACAACATGGTAGAGTACGAAGCTCTTATCTTAGGTATGAGAGTTGCTCTTGATTTATAAATATAATATCTTCATGCTTTGGGTGATTCTCAACTTATTTGTCATCAAGTTAGTGGTGCCTATCAATGAAAAATTGAAAACCTGATTTCCTATCATCAAATTGAAATCAATCTTGCCAAGGATTATGTCTCTTTTACAATTGAGCCTATTCCTAGAGATCAAAATTCCATTCTTGATTATCTTGCCTCTTTAGAATATATTTTTCATCCACATAAAGTTCTTTTTGAACCTTATTTTATCATAAAAATAATCAAATCCCTATCATCTACTCCCTCTTGATTCGCTTATTTTCCACATCGAAGCTATCACCATTTGACAATGCCCATGGTATCAAGATATCATCCAATTCTTAGAAAATCAAACTTATCCTCCTAACTTGGATTCTTGTGAAAAGACACATCTTCAAAAACAAGCTTTCAAGTACATATTTATACATAACATCCTTTATTATCATAACATTGAAGGTACCTTTCTTCGTTGTGTCATGCAAGATGAGGTCCCTCCTCTACTTGAACAAGAACATGGGCACATTTGTGGTGGTCATTATAGCAAACACACTACAACTCATAAATTCTTATGTAGGGTTAATATTAGCCTACTCTAGAAAAGGATGCTATTGAATACGCTAAAAAATTTAATCCTTGTTAGCTTTATAATGATCTCATTCATCCACCACTAGCCAAACTTCAAACCATTGAATCTCCTTGGCCATTTTTCACATAGGGATTCAATCTCATTGGTAAACTTCCTTGTTCCCAATATGGGCACATATTTATTATCATCACTCTGAGTAATTTACCAAGTGGGTTGAAGCCATGCCCCTTGTCAATGTTACCGGTCTTACCATTTCCAAGTTAATTCTTAATCAAATCATTTACCGTTTTAGTGTTCCCCACACCATCATTTTTGACAATGGTGGTGATTTAAAAAATAAACATGTTAAATAACTTTGCACCAAATTTAAGATTAATCATAAATTTTCCACTCCTTATCATCCACATGCAATGGTCAATCTGAGGCTACTAACAAGAATCTCAATAAAATCTTTAAAAGACAATTCATGAAACCTGCAGAGATTGGCATATTCATCTTTATCCTACACTTTGGGCCTATCAAACTAGCATTCGTACTACCATTGGGGAAACTCCATTTTCTCTAGTCTATGGTTTTGAGTCAGTTCTTCCTCTCGAAGTTGAGCTTCCTTCTCTTTGCATATCTCTTCATGGTATCATTCTTGATGAAGAATTATGTGAAGCTCACCTTCATTCTCTTTATCTACTTGATGAATGATGCCTCTCTACCTTAAAACATAATCACAAATATAAGGTTCACATTACCTGATAACATAATAAATGTGTCAAAATCCACACATTTAATGTTGGTGATCTTGTCCTTAAATTAGACTACACTCATGACAAAGAAGGAAAGTATGCCCAAAAATGGTGGGGCCCATACTTAGTTAAAGATATTCTTGGTCCAAATACCTACCACCTTCAAACTAATGAATGCCATATTTTCAAAGAACCCACCAATACTCAATTCCTAAAAAAATACTTTGTCTAATCATTTCCTTCTTGTTATGCTATATATCTATATCTATCTAATATTTTTTATAGGTTACTTAAGTACGGGTCTCTCCCTCTGTAGTAGTTCCCTCTTGTTCACAAACCTTTAGTCCTCCATTTTTGGCCTTTTGGTTTCTTGATGTACCATAGTCTCCCTTATTTTCTCACATTTTATCTTATTTTTTTATTCTTATTTTTGTTTGCTAATTTTGATTTAGCACCCCTTGGGTTGTTATTTTGTGAGTTGATTTGTAAGACCATATATAGGACCCAACATCCCTCACAAAACCACCATCTTTTACTAAATTTCCTTCTCTTTTTGCTACTTGCCAATGCTGTTTTGGGCATCCTTTGGGTTTTTATTTTATAAGGTGCTTTGTACAAAGGTTCCCTCACTTTTGATTTTATATTGCTTATTATCACCCTCATGGGTCTTTATTTTATGAGTTCCTTTATAATACCATGGATAGGACTTGGCCCTCCTCATAAAATTACATTTATTTTCATGTTCTTGATCCTTGTTTTTAAACTTTAGATTTTACTTCTATTACTAGATGGAATTTGCACAACAATCTATGTTAGCATGTTTTCCTCCATTTCCATTTTTTTTATGATAAGGAATCATACCTTTGCTGTCATTGTATCCCTCTTTTTGTCTTTCATCACATTTTTTTTAATTTTAAGAAATTTAAATTGTTCCATGTGTCATTCCTCTTGATCTCCCCTTTCTTTCACCTCCACATTGGATAAAACAAGATCAAAATCAAGATAGCACTTTTATTTCACCTAGATTTAAAATATTCTTAGACCCCATGATTTTTGAAGGTTCTCTCTCTTAGAAACCTTGTCCCAAGTTTTCAAATGAAAGTCATTTTTATCACCCATGTTTGGTTTTCCAAATCCGTATGGAGGAGGAATCTAGAAAAAGCCATAAAAGGAAAGTTAAAAGCCAAATCATTTGAAAAAAAAAGGCAATGATATCTAAATGGTAACATACAAATCTCAAAAGTCGAATCACACAAAAGATATGATTATAATCACATCTCCTATCTCCAATCAAAGCTCAAACTCCACAGTCAGCTTCACATAGAGCTGAAGTCCTTTGGAGTGTAGTAGGCTACTATATTGGAATAGAGAAATTCAAAAAAATCTATGGTGCTACCCACTTTCTCACGTAAGTACCCAATCTTTACAGTAGACCGATGGCTCTGTAAGGGGTCCTGAAGAATAGTGAACATGTCATGGGGAGGTAGGTTCATTTTAATTTTCATACATATATCCTTCATGGGATGATCTATATACTCCATTGTTTACCCAAGACTTGTGTATCTAAGAGAAGTTCTTCATATTTCCTAAGGTCAAAAGTCCTCTTATTTTGATAAACCTAATTTAAGTGTCTTGACTTTGATAAGAGTTCTCTCTACCTTGGTTTTTCCTCTCCACCCATTTTATTTTCCCCTCTTGATAGCCAAATTGTGATTCCAAATCTATTTTCCCTCTTCTTTAAATTCCTTCTTCTTCATTTCTTAAAAACATGCTAGTACTATCTTTATTTCAGTTTTATCTATCTTTAGATGCAAAATAACTTGTTTGAGCAACTTTGGATCATATTATTCACTTCATTTTACATTTACTACACTTAATTTACTTTTCCTTTCTCATTTATCATGATTTTGATGTCTTGTTGTTAAGGAAACCTAATTTCGTACCATTTTTCCATTGTTGAGTGAGATGTGGTTTGTTACTGCTTACTCATCAATGTTGTTTTCCCTTTTATGCATCCCATTTTTCCATTATTTAGTAAGATGTGTATTTTTATTGCTCACTCATCAATGTTGTTTTATCATTTTTTAATTTTTACTATTGATTTGTCTTGCTTATAATTCCTTTTTATATATGTATCCTTGGTTTGAATTGGTGAGTTTGCCTTTTTCTTACTTGGGGTTTACTTGTTTGAGTTTTTCTATGTTTAGTAGCCTTGGCTTTTTGGTTACCCAATTTACTCTTATTTGACTTAGTTATTTGGTCTAACATAGCACTTGTCACCTATCTTTCCAAATTCCTAAGTACATCTCATCCACATAACACTGGTTATCTTGGCTTTTCTTGCATTTTTTTGTTTTTGATCTTTAGTTTTGTATTTTTGGGTTTATCAAAAGTAGTCTCTACACCCTACATAATCAAAACTAAAAACACAATTGACAACTATCCTATGATAAAAGGTAAGTCAATGTACGCATTGCATTTAATTTTTAGTTATGTACTTTTTAGATTAGTTTCCCTTTCATTCATTTACTTTTAGTTATTTTATGCTTTTTAAAATACTGCAACTTTTTTTAGCATCAATGTTGTGTGTGTCCTTATGTTCTTTATCAAAGCACCATCCCCTATTACACCTTAGTGACACGTGATGAGCTTCGAGTGGGGCATATGTATACACATAATATTTTTAACTTTTATTAAATATTGACACTTTACATCTTGCAGGAACCCATTGCGACTCAATCTCTCTGAGTGCATACCTTAAGGGGTGCACCAAGAAAGGGGTGGGCAGACCTTTGGTGCTTCATAGGATTATTATCCCTTATTTCCACATTATTCCCAATCCATTAAGCTCCTAAAACCTTTCCCTAAGCTATTTATCCTCCCTTACACATTTATCTAGTCGTTTCCTCTTTTTATCCTTCTTCTCCTTGCTTTACACCCTTTTTAATTGTTAAGTATACTAGGTCGACTTGGTTGACCTAGTGTATTCTAGGGTTAGTTTAGCTCTTTTAACTTGTTTGCCTTTCAACCAACCTAGCACATATTTTAGGCATTAACCCAAGAATGTACTAGGTTGACCCATTCGACCTAGCACAACTGACATGCCCAAATGATTTTTAGGTGAGATAATCCTATATATATATATATATAAGGTCATTTTAGTCATTTATAAGAATATGCAATAAAATATTTATTATTTACTCACGCTTCTTCAAAATCTACTCTTCCACCATTCTAATTGAAGAGTCTTAGCTTGGGTTTATTATTTAGAGAATATAGTCTTGTGGATAGGTTTTGGATGCTTTGTCCTAACAAAGTGATCCTTACGAACCATAAAAAGCTCTTGTAAATCCCCAATAGCCAAGGGAGAGATTGAATCATGATGGGTTTACATTTAGGTAAGTATATTCCAACTTTATTCTCCTCTATTTTAGTAGATAGAAGTAGCAGAAGTGTTGGCTCAAATAATATTACTCTTCATATTCTATGTGTTAGGGTGTTACTCATACTTACTTTATTTGAAGTTCCATATACATATTTTATTACTTTACATCTAACCCATAACTTTGTGCCACAAGATTTGGTGCACACTAGATTAGTTTACTTTTATTGTTATTATAATAGTTTACTTTCTTATTTATTACACAAGTGAACATCAAATCATAGGACTCTTTTAGGGTTGTTGTGTGATTATGTTAGACTGTAGGCTTTGGAACCCTTCCTAGCATGATGTGTTGTGACAAATGATACAAGTGATCCCCTAATCGGGTCTAGTGGATCCCCATATTTGTCATGCTCTTGCTTAACAAGTGTATTCCCAATCACAAGTGTAGGTTTGCTCTATCTTATCTGATCCAAGATCAATTCATGCACATCATGCAATTCTAATTGCATATAATTTATACTTGTTAGAGATTAGCCATGCACACCAAGTTTGTGACATATCTTTAATACATAAATGATTTAAGACATTTAAAAATCTTGTACACATATAATAAATTAAATATATGTATTGTGTTTTATAATTTTATGTTATTATTCAGCTTGTTTTAAATATTTTGATGGATCTCATAAATTTGAAGGGAAATAAATAACCTTATCTACATAGATCCTCAAACCAAACTCTTATTTTATATTTTATATTTAAATTACCTTGTTTCAGAGAGTCAAAAGTCAAAGTGCATGAAATTATGGTAGAAGTGTTAGGTTATGGAGCTAAAAGCTTCACTGATGCAGACATTGGAGGAGGTTGTTGAAGTGTCACAAAAAATGGCATCGGTCAGGCCAATCAACGTCAGTCAGGAGTAGACAAGAAGCAACTGACGTCAGTCATAGATCAGCGGGCATCGATCACCTCCAGGCAGACAAGGACCGACGTCAGTCGCCTGTGCAGTTCCAGAACTGCCAGTTCACGGACAATTAGTTAATGAACCGGTTGTTTGCATGTCAAAGGCCAATTTTAGACTTGAAGCTGTGGATCTAATTATTGTAATTAGGTGTCTAATTATTGTTTGCATGAGATCTATATAATAGACTCATGGGCTGTATTGTAATTTATGCTAGTTGAGTTGAGCAAGGTTAGCTCCTTCTGTGTGTGAAGAGAGCAAGGGTGTTCCTCCTAGTTCCACAGGGGTGCCGAGTGTGTATGATCAAGTTGGTCTAAAGGTGTGCTAGATCAGGGAGAAGATCCACTGGGGTACTGGTTTGGAGAACCATAAGGAATTGGTGAGGCAAGGACAAGGGTTCTTCAGGGTGTAGAGAGATCTACATGGTAACAGGTGTGTGTGTGAGGTCAAAGGAGATTTGCAGGTGGCAGCAGTATCAAAGGTGACAACAACACATCAAAGAGCATAGAGGAAGGCAAGGTAGATCCTTCCATAAGTAAGATCATTTGAGTTGCAGGTTGTTGCAAGTTCATGGGAGATCTACTTGGAGTACGTTAAGTACTTGGAGTACGTTAAGTACTTGGAGTGCTTGGAGCACTTGTGGAGTGCGTGGAGCACTTGTGTACTGGCAGTAGTGGATACTGACTGGTTGGAGGTGAACACCAACTCTGTGTTTGAGTTGTGTGTTGGGACCATAAGAGAGAGTGAGCTCTTGAAGAGATTTACTGTTTATGCTCTAGATGTGTGTGAGCTCTAGAGATGTAAGGAAGAAGACTGTGGCATCTTCTTTGTTGTATTTCCTTCTGGAAGAGTATTAATACAATTGGGTATTGTCTCTCATATTCTGTGTTGTTTCTGATTCTAGTTACTTATTAGTTGTGGTTAATTCCACATATTCAGTTGCTTGTATATGGTAATCAATTGTGCTTCCATGGGTTCCTAACAGTTGGTATCAGAGCATGTTTGTTGTTCTAGATGCTTGAGAAGTGGTATCAGAGCTAAGGTTACAGGGAGCAGGTTTGTGTTTGGTTACAAGTCACTCTCAGGGGTTTCTGATTGAGTGGGAGTATAGCAACGGTAGAAGAAAGTAAGCTACGAATGGAGGAATTGAAAAGCACGAATGGTCAATTACGGTGTTATGGAAAGAAAGAGCAGGTAAATAAAGATTGTTGGTTGGTAGTAGATCAGCATGAAGGAACTGAAGAAGCAAATGTTGCAGGTGTTGTTGCACAGGATGCTCTGGAATGTTTCTTGGATAAAGTAGAATCTTGTTTTATAGATTCTGTTGCCTCTTTCCATGCAGTCTGAAATAGAGTTTTTTTCCATGTTAAGGTCTTTGGAGACTTTGGAAAGATTTATTTAGGGGCTGGTGTGCCTTGCCGAAGAATTGGAAAAGGGGAAGTGAAGTTGAAACTGTAGGCAGCCAACACATGGGTGTTGAAGGAGGTCATGCAGGTCTCGGTCTTGAAGATGTGGCTAATCTCTTCAGGAAAGTTGGGTGATGAGAGATGCATAGAAACTCTCATAGCAGATGCACTTGAATTAGCTGGTGGTAAGAAAGTAGGTATCCTTTATCTATCTACTTATATTACTGATTCTTCTTAAGTTGCGAAGACGTGGCTTTGTAGGCTTGGTCACATGAGCAAGAAGGAGATGCATGTTCTTAAGAGGAAGTCAGATGTGTTTGGCATACTTAATAACTAGAAAGACTTGGTGTTTTTGGAGGAGATGACGGACAGAGATCAGTGGAGAAGGCTAGACATCTCTGAGCAGGGTGGTTTGGATAGGGTTTTGATCCATGGAGAGCTCACAGGTAAAAAGTCATCACTCACAGGTGAACACAGTTACTGGCATTGATTAAGGGGAACCGATGTCGAAAAGATAGGTGCTGACATTGGTCATGTGTAGACTAGAGGAGTCGATGGTGTCAGGCAGGTGGAGACTGATGTCAGCAAGATAACCGGCGTCGGTAACCTGGACAGTCACATGGAACTGACGTCAGTCGGATGCAGACTATGTGGTGACCGAGGTCAGTCACTGAGACAAATTTTGGGTGGACAACAAGCTGTCAAGGATTATCAAATGCCCATGTGGAGGAATGAAAGGGTAAGTAAGCCTCAAATTCATTGTTCTTCTTATTTATACTCATTGCTTGCTACAGAGTAGGAAGGATCCAGGAAATAGTGGGAGCATGGCATGATTAGGATGCAGAACCAAACGAGAGATTTGGTAGGGTTTCCAGTTAGAAGAAAGCACTGAAAGATGAATAGATACCTTAGTTAAAGAATAGAGAGAATGGACACGTGAGATGGAAGGCCAAGTCATATGGTCTTGAGCAAGCTGCAGGACAGTGGTACAGGGCTGACAGGTAGTACTAGGTGGATGACAAAGCAGGGCTTTAGTCAATGTCAGTATAACCATTGTGTTTGTCTTACCAGGTGGATGATGATTACAACATTATCCTATTGCTGTATGTGGAGGATGAGCTTGGTGCAGGTTCAGACATACAGGGTTTTGATGAGCTAAGGGTAAGGTTAGTTTAGTGGCATGTCATGAGGAATTTAGAGTAGCAAAATTCTTTGGCATGAGAGACATGGAAGATCACAGGTTGATTTTGTCTCCAGTGGGAGCTGATGTGAATCAAGTGTTGGTGAGGTTCAATACGCAGGATGCAGAACCAGAGCACACCAAGGGCTAGACAGTTCACTATCCGAAATCACATGAGGTCTGGTATAGACCTGAGTTTGCCCAAGCAGTGGGTGCTGTCAGAAAGTTTGTAGTCAATCTGGGAAGGAAGCACTAGAGGGAAGTTCAGTGGGTTCTTAGGTATCTGAGAGGGACCAACAGTAGGGATTCATGCTATGCAGGGTTAAGTACTTTGGATATGGCAGGTTACTTGGATGACAGGTGGTGTACCATAGGTTTTGTGGTGGTTGGTCTTCAAGGTTTGAGCTTGAAGAGGGATACAAGCCAGGAAACAAATTGGATGGGGTACAGGTATAGGTACAGTGTAGCTATTTATCTCCAAGTGGGAGATTGTTAGGTTGTGGAGCTAAAAGCTTCACTAATGCAGACATTGGAGGAGGTTGCTGAAGTGTCATAGACACTGACGTTGGTCAGGCCAATCGATGTCGGTTAAGAGTAGACAGGAAGCAACCGATGTCGGTCATAGATCAGCTGGCATCAGTCACCTCTAGACAGACAGGGACCGACGTTAGTTGCCTGTGTGGTTTCAAAATTGCCAGTTCATAGACAGTTAGTTAACGAACCGATTGTTTACATGTCAAAGGCCAATTTTAGACTTGAAGCTGTGGATCTAATTATTATAATTAGGTGTCTAATTATTGTTTGCATGAGATCTATATAATAGACTCATGGGCTGTATTGTAATTTGTGCTAGTTGAGTTGAGCAAGGTTAGCTCCTTCTGTGTGTGAAGAGAGCAAGGGTGTTCCTCCTAGTTCCATAGGGGTGCCGAGTGTGTATGATCAGGTTGGTCTGCAAGTGTGCTAGATCAGGGAGAAGATCCATTGGGGTACTAGTTTGGAGAATCATAAGGACTTGGTGAGGCAAGGACAAGGGTTATTTAGGGTGTAGAGAGATCTACATGGTAACAGGTGTGTGTACGAGGTCAAAGGAGATCTGTAGGTGGCAGCAGGATCAAAGGTGACAGCAACACATCAGAGAGCATAGAGGAAGGCAAGGTAGATCCTTCCATAAGTAAGATCATTTGAGTTGTAGGTTGTTGCAAGTTCATGGGAGATCTACTTGGAGTACGTTGAGTACTTGGAGTGTGTGGAGCACTTGTGGAGTGTGTGGAGTACTTGTGTACTGATAGTAGTGGATACTGACTGGTTGGAGGTGAACACCAACTCTGTGTTTGAGTTGTGTGTTGGGACCGTAAGAGAGAGTGAGCTCTTGAAGAGATTTACTATTTATGCTCTAGATGTGTGTGAGCTCTAGAGATGTAAGGAAGAAGACTATGGCATCTTCTTTGTTGTATTTCCTTCTGGAAGAGTATTAATACAATTGGGTATTATCTCTCATATTCTATGTTGTTTCTGATTCTAGTTACTTATTGCTTCTGGTTAATTCCACATATTTAGTTGCTTGTATATGGTAATCAATTGTGCTTCCATGGGTTCCTAATAGTTGGTATCAGAGCATGTTTGTTGTTCTAGATGCCTGACAAGAATATGAAGGACCTATAATAAACAAATGGATTTGGAGACTCATTTCATATAACCCAAACTCTCTTTCTCTTTTTTTTGTTAAAATTATCTTAGAGAGTCAAAATTCAAAGTGCATGAAATAATGGTAGAAGATGAAGGATTTATGACAAACAAACAAATTTGGAGACTCGTTTTATATAACATAGGCATTGACTAAGGTATTTTATACAATCATTATAGCTAACTAGGAGTGCTTCTATAGTCTTGAAAAATTCCCCCCTTTAGATTCAAATTAAGTTGTGATAAGTCAAACAAATTTAGATTCATGCAAAAAGGTCCAGGTTGCAGTGACACATTCAATGAAAAATATTAAACAAGATAATAATTCCATAATTCCTTCCATGTTCAATTGTGCAATAAATTAGGTATTTTTTATAGTGATTTTATATGTTTTATGATACTTAAATCGAGGTAGGCAAAAACACTTGCATGCATTTTGGTGAACCCCAGTCCTACTCCTCCTAGGGTTTCATCTTTCAATGAACATGATGTTTACATATATATATATATAGGATTGTATTGTAATTTTTTATATTTATTCTTTCATAGCCTAGCCATTGGTTATACAATTTTTTTCAGTCTCTTTTGAATGTGTGCTTAAATTGATTCGAGCTATTTATTTGTAATTTGTATAATTAAAACCTTTTTACCAATAAATATTTTTGAACTACTCATGGTATAAATTTGTCATTTTATCAAATATATGATTATATAATACAAAATATTAACATTTTTTTTCTAAATATCTTTAAATGCTAAAAGTAATTTACAAATATATCACTGTCTTCAATAAAAAATTTAAAAATGTGAGGCCCAAATTTTCATTAGTTTACGGATATTGTAATTCATTATTATCTACCTCTTTTTTTAGTTAATTATTACATTTTGGTAACAGGTGCCTAAATAATTCACTATTATTCCCATTCCATTTGGTACACATGTTGATTCTTGATCTAATGTTGATTTTGGAATACATGTCTGATTATATTATATAATATATTGTTTAATTTCATTTTGACATGGATTATATTTTCTTGTTTGAGTTCAACATAAAATTTTATTTATTGAGATATAGTTTCCACATATAATTAATGTTACCATGTGGGTTAATGCACATGTGTTAACATCCTAATTGATTATGGTTATAATTAGAAATAGTCAATTGATTATGATATTTCTACATGTATGTGATGGTTACATATTATATTGGAAATATATGGTTACTTCATTTATATTATGTATGTTTATATTATATGTTTTAATGAGGATCTTGAGTGTACATGAGGAGGTCAAAGGAATAAGAGGGGGACATAGGACTACCACATGACTATATGACCACAACCACTAACCCTAGATAAATACATGACTACCCTTGCATGTTACATATAATGTCCTACACACCCCTTTGTGATCATGTGTGTTGGAAAGATTATTTAACAAAAGGTGAATTCATGAAGAATCACCACAAAAAATCCTTTCATATCACAATAATAGGAATAACTACAGATTGATAGAATAGAGGATTATACATAATAGGGAATAACTCCAGATTGATAAAATAGAGGATTATACATTATTGGGATATACAACATTATATGGTACTTCATAGTTATACTAAGTGGATTGCATTAAGAATATACTATAGTTTATATTAATAAAAATACATATATATTATGATATATAAGTAAGTATCCTCTAATTGATAGTTAAGAAAGTAAATAAGTGTAAACTAATAGTTACCAAAAGTGACTATTAGTGAAGAGATGTAACCTTTACCTTTTAAAGGATATATAAAGAAGTAACATAGTGTGGAAGAGAGGAAAATAATAAGAAGAGAGTAGTAAGAGTAAAATAAGACATACAAATAAGATATAAGTGAATATGAGAGGAATAAGTTTGTAATATAAATTGAGATAAAGAGATATTGTAATTGTTTCATAAAAAAAAAAGAAATTGGAGATGTTAAATCCTAATAAAATAAAATAAATTGAGCTAAATTAGGATGTCTAATATATACACATATTAAACATTCATTTATTTGTAATGTACTATATTTGGAAAGATGATAAAAATAGAAAGTGTAAGCATGAAATAACTTAGCTAGAAAATAAGAAATCAAGACCATATATTTGATTTTAAACATGACTGTGTGATGATATCATGAATTAAGAACAAGGCTTTGCTTGGATCTAAGATAAGGTTATTGTAATTGGATAGGGGTAGACCAAACTAGTTCCCTTAGGGCATATTGATATCTAATAAGGGTTTACTTTTTATGATTGATATGGTAGGTTCATCTTCACCTATTTGTCATGTTTGATTATATGGGAGCTCTTTCTCTACTGTAAAAACAATTGTGTACCTTATCTTTCACCAAAAACCTAGCTCAATGACACACTAAGATGAATATAATCATGAGATAAAAAAGGGGTTAGTAGTTGAATTTATGCTTGATATCAACACCCCTTATGTTGAGTGTTGTCTACATACCAATACTTTTAAGATGGATCAATCTTCATGTAGTTCATCCATGCTATGGTGGTGTATACAAATTTGACTAGTGTAAACTGTTAAATATTGGTGTGATCCTGGTGTGGTAGATAATTACAAAATTATTTATGACCTTGGAGGTGTATTTATATTTAGTTCATGGATACTAGGGCTGTGTGGACTCTGAATTAGAAAAAACATATGCTTTTCTCTCAATGTGTAGTTAGATATTTTGGTGCTTTTCAATCATGCGAGCCTCTAGTGGATAATAGCTTGAAAAATGTGGATTTATAGTGATCATTTTATAATTAATTAAAATGGGACTTTGAAAAACATGTAGGATGACTCATTTGGTGAATTTTAATTTGATAAAATTACTATTATTTGGTGGGAGGACACAACTAGTGGAGTTGGACAGTACTAAGGGGTGAGATGGTCTAAATAGGGGAACCTTATCTAAAGAGTAGATACAACTAAAATAAAGCTGTGGATCAAATTGAAAGTGATACTAGGATACTTGTAATGTTGAATAAGAATATTCAACATAAAATTTTGTGTAAGAGGTAAGAGTCATTTGCATAAAAAGTGAAGAAAGGGTGGTTAAAGACTATGGAAATAAGCATGAGCTAAGTGTGTATAAGGATTGGTTACAAGTTCATTATTTTATTAATAAATGTAATTTTTTGTGTCTATATTTTCCCTTATTTTATTATAGTAATGCAATAAAGTAAAAGTAATAGAGTAAAAGGAAGAAATATATACCTAAACTTACCTGTGAAGAATAGTCTTTGAATGTAGGACACAACATTGAATTGTGATTCATACAAACCTACAATGAAACACATATAAATCAGTCATTACTTAAGATGTAAATCTAAAATTAAATATAATAAACTTATAGATATAATAACAAGGAATTAATATACCTGCTTGGGTACGTAAATTATTATGTTTTATGGGTCAAAATTGGTGATTGTAGAGGTGTTTAACCCTAAATTGGATATGGATCCTAATGGGATATAGATAGGGTTAAGAATATATAAATGAATAATCAAAATGGTGATAAATAGATCTATAAAAATCCAATTAATTAAAAAAATTAGATAGAACATATATTGAATTTATTATGTTTAGATATGCTAAAAATAGGAAAACATAATTATGTTAGATATTGTAATGATGATGAAAACAAGATACTTAGTTGATTCTAATGATAATAAATATATAGATATAAAACAAATAGGAATCATACAGGAATAATATATTATAATAATTACCAAATTATATATTAATTATTGTCAACCTAGGATGGTTGTGTTGACACTAATATTTGGATTAGATGTAGGTGTCCAGTATAAAATACCTAGTAAAATTGGATGTGACCACCTATATGCTTATAGTTCTATGTTTCCTTCACTTTGGAGTGTTTAAATTTAGGTCATGGATTACTGCTCCTTTTCAAATGATAAAACCCTAGCTCTTCACCTTCATAGGGACCTTAAAAAAAATGGGTTAGTGGGCTCATGGTGTTGAGCTAACCCCAAAGACCCCTCTATAAATTAGTGTTACCTACATATCCACCACTCCAAAGAGGGCCTCAAACTAATGTAGTTATCCCATATGTGGTGGCTTGTATGTAAATCATGTAATGTGTGATAAATAAGTACAATAATGACCTATCTTATAACTTGTAAAATATGGATCTTTAGCTAACTATTCAATAATTTAGACCTATATATGTGTTTTATTTATGAATCATATATAAATAGGATAAAATATGGAATATTTACTCACTTGAGTGCTTGATAGAATGCTTTTAGTAAGTTGCCTTGGTCTCTCTAGGTCTATGTTAGGGTCAGAATGAATGAGGAGTGATCTTGTATTTATACCAATCCCTTTGGATAATATCTCACATAAAATAACCTAGGGTAACCATAGGAATATGTTTCATTTGAAAAATTGATGATTTTAGGGCACTTGACACTTGTGTTGGGATAGGACACCTAAGTTGATGTAGGTGTTTGACTAGGACACAAGTGTCCAGGCAGTTAGAAAATAGGTATAGGTCTAGAACTTGTAGAGGTGGAAGATAAGTAGGTTTATATCATTATGGGAAATATATAAGGCCTAGGTCATCATAATTATATTGGTGTAACTAAGAGATAGGCAATGAACATAGAGAGATGGTAGATGTAAGACTTGCAGAAGCGATAAAAGGTCTATAAAACTGAGAGGAATAACCAATGTCTATATTTACCAAGTGTACAAGACCAAGGTGATATATATTTCATAAATATAATATGTATTTTCCTCCCTTTAATATAGTAACAAATTTATTGGTTTAAATGAGAAGGAATGTGTATTTGGGTGTGTATAACACACCTTGCCTTTGCCTGAGTCCAACTTGAGTGTTTTTCTGATGACTAACCTACAACCAAGAACATGTTATATTATATAATATATGTATATAATATAAAATTTAAAATTTTTAAATGATTAAAATTGAAAGAGAGCAAGGTTTAGGAGTACACATGTATCAATGCAATTATATTTCCTTTTGAAAATTTCATTTGAAAGATGTATCATTATGAATCACTGAAAATGAGATTAGGAAAAATATAAATCTAGAAAAGTTCATATATCTAAGCATATATATGTATATTCATAGTCATATGTATATGTATGTATTTATGTATAGAGAGAGATAGGAGGGATCATTCCCATAACCTTGGAGAAAATGTGGATCACCACTTGGTAGTTGAGACTAACTTAACCATGTACCCTAATCATACTTATAACTTGGTGAGGTATGAGTGAACCAAGTCATATCACACTATAAA
>JARHVA010001662.1:545000-547500 GCA_037957365.1 Torreya grandis | reverse complement strand
GCTCTACTTAAACTTCACTCCCAAACCCCAAAAAAAACAACAGACCTTTTGCAAACCCCCAGACCCTGTCCAGACTAGACCAGACCCTGTCCTGACTCGACTAGACCCAACCAGACTCACCAAACTCTGTCCAGAACTGTTGCCCCGACCGACGCCGGTTATTACCCCGACCGATGCCGGCACCTTAACCGACGTCGGCACCTTCCCCTGACCGACCCGGCACAGAGACCGACATTGGCGACTGTGTAGAACAGTTCGCTGAATATCAGGTACGCATTTGTGTTTTCATATTTTTATTTACTTTCATTCTATCTTTTCATTATTTCCATTTCTGTCAAATATTTTGTTTTAAATTAGTGGGTTGATATCCTTCTAGGAAGTCTTTTGTACTTTCAAGATCAGGCATTTGCTTGACAACCCACCGTCTCTGTGTCTAACATTTTTTCATGTTTAGTCTCTTTTCTTCGCAGGTGTCATTCCTCTACAGCCAAAGAGGAGAACCTTCCAACGTCTGATTTCGGTGCGCATGACTACAATCAGGTATCTTCTAGCCTTGACCATTTCTTCTAGTTTCTCATTTCTTCTTTGAATGTAGAAAGTGATTTAGCATAGAAACATTCTTACTCTTTGTCAAATCAGCACCCAATTCCTGGTTCCCTTCCCTCGACTCCTGCTTTGAGGGGGAATACCTCATCCATAATCGGGGCAATCTGCTTCCTATTTTTGTCTTGCAGTTCATCAAAATAACCAACAAGACGAAATTGACCTTATCCCTCACCTGGGGCAATCACTCCTATTTTTGTCTTGCAGTTCGTCCAGAACAACCAACAAGACAAAAGGGGCAAATGTAGACACCGAAATCATGTTGACTCCCCTGGTCATCCCCCGTTTTATTATTCTTCGCCTATTTAACCCTTGTCAACCATTTTTCCCACTAGCCTTGACCCTGGCAACTTGTCAAAATGAGCAAAAGACTAAAGTTAGTCTCTGCCCCCATTTTACATCTGCCAACCACGGTCTCCACCCAACCAAAATCACCGACGTCGGTCACTTATCGGCCGACGTCGATGGTCCTGCCATCGTCGATTTTCCTTAGCACTGCATTTTCAATTTGAATGTAGGAACTGTTATTCCGTTACCTGTTATCCATTCGGTTCCCAATCGGTTTCCTGATCGGTTATCGAACCATCCCTGGCCTTCATCCGTAACCTCTTCATTCGACCAACCAGTTCATTATTCATTCAACAAAACTCTTGTGATCAATCGACTCCGGCATTTAACCAATTTGCATTCGCTCTCTCCAGCACAGGTATCCTACTTCGGTCATCTGGTAGCACAGCGACAACGACAATCACGTCTCCCACTTCATCTTCAAGCATATAACAGGTAAGTATCTTGCTCTGTGTGTTTGTTTCTCTCTGGTTATTATTTGTTTATTACTACTATCACTCTATTCAGACTACAAACCTGAGACCTTACTCCTTCCCTTTACACTTCTGTCCACCATCCCTGAATACACAATCTATAGCTCTACTTAAACTTCACTCCCAAACCCCAAACAAAACAACAGACCTTTTGCAAACCCCCAGACCCTGTCCAGACTAGACCAGACCCTATCCTGACTCGACCAGACCCAACCAGACTCATCCAAACTCTGTCCAAAACTATTGCCCCAACTGACGTCGGTCATTACCCCGACCGACGCCGGCACCTTAACCGACGTCGGCACCTTCCCCTGACTGACGCCGGCACAGAGACCGACATCGGTGACTGTGCAGAACAGTTCGCTGAATATCAGGTACACATTTGTGTTTTCATCTTTTTATTTACTTTCATTCTGTCTTTTCATTATTTCCATTTCTATCAAATATTCTGTTTTAAATTAGTGGGTTGATATCCTTCTAGGAAGTCTTTTGTACGTCCGGGATCAGGCGTTTGCTTGACAACCCACCGTCTCTGCATCTAACATTTTTTCGTGTTTAGTCTCTTTTCTTTGCAGGTGTCATTTCTCTACAGCCAAAGAGGAGAACCTTCTAACATATTATTTCAGTGCGCACGACTACAATCAGGTATCTTCTAGCCTTGACCATTTCTTCTAGTTTCTCATTTCTTCTTTGAATGTAGAAAGCGATTTAGCATAGAAACACATATAACTATAAATGAACCATGTAGCATATAAAAAAACATGTCTAAGTAAATGTATCATTGAAGTGCATATAATGTGATCATATAAAGGCCTAAGAAGCATGATAAATATCATGGAAACATATATATACTAACAATATAAACTTAAGAAGTAATCAAGCACACATGCAAGGGAACTCAAAATCAAATCAAAAGATAATGGTCCAAGGAGACCAAAAAAAAAAGGGCATCTTTAAATGCCACACAATTGAAGGGGCATGATTTATTTAAATATATATAAAGCAATAAATGACATACTCAAATGTCCATACAACAAGCAATGGCATATTCAAATTTCAAAAAGGAAAAAAAAGGT
>JARHVA010001662.1:507500-540000 GCA_037957365.1 Torreya grandis | reverse complement strand
TATAAACACGCAAATTTTCAAATCTTTTGATGTGTATAGGTAAGCATAATAATTTCATTAAACCTTTCATGAGGATAATTTACAAATATATAGTATAAATACAAGTTAAATATAATTCATATAGACACCTATCAATTACAAAGTAAGCACCTATTCAATCTAAATCAATCAAATTTACAACTAAACTATTTTAACCTATTCATTCCTATTTGGTAATAAATCATATAAGTAATCATAATAAAAATCTAAACCACTCAAAAGATAGACCATGATCCATATTTATCAAGTTACAATCTAGATCACTACACACATCTTCATATAATATATCTCACTCTTGTTCACGCACATTCCTACACATAGGGGAGAAATACATAAGTATGATACCCTCTTCGGAGTATTGGCTATATAGGAAATGCTCATGAATAGAGGGTATTTGAGGTCAGATTGACACCATGAGTCCACTAAACCATTTTTGGTAAGGTAACCTAACCTAAGGTGGAGAGCAGGGTTTGACATATAAATAGTCATTGCCAACCTATGTGCCAGATCTAGATAATCATACCAAAGGTGATATAAAAACTAGAAAGACTTGGGTGGTATCATATTTATACATCAAATTTTTTTTACAGGATAGTTATTTAAGGATTTAGATAGTAGCATTGATGAAAATGTCCATAGGGTAAACAAGTGTCCAAGTAGCCAATTTTTTTTAAAAGCTGACAACTATTTGTTAAACATAAGATAATCTATTTCCATACTTTTACATCTCATAATTTTTTATGCATCATTACATAAGTTATGTATTGTTTATTATTTTTTATTTTGAAATCAAAATATTGATTGACATTATAATTTTCTATATTTATTATTATTATTATCATAATTTATCACTAAAATTGAATATTGTAAACTAAAATATTTAATTGGCCTGCTTTTAAGAATAGGTTATCTCACTCTTGATTAGCCTATTCCTTATAACCATTAAATTTACAAAAAAGGGTAAACATGTTTAATAATGGTTGTTCAATAGAATTATTTGGTTCTTGAGATGTAGTTTTATTTGCATGTCCTTATTTTTCTTGTTGTTCTATAAATAATAAGGATTCAATGTCATCTGAATGGGTATCATGGTATTGACCAAATTCATTGGCATTTATATTATAAAAACCACTTTCTTGAGTAGTTTTAAATTTTTTGGTTTTATCACTTTTTATGGCCATAATATTTCCATCAAGGGGCTGAAAATTATTGGATTTATCATCCATGATAGAAAATAAAAGGATATTTTTTACAAATCCTAATGCAATAAAAATTAAAACTATAGAAGGATGTAACCCTAAGAAAGTCCTAGGGTTAGATAAGATTTGAAAAATAAATAAGTTCACCAAATATTTTATCTAAAATTAATTTAATATATTGAAATTATTCCTTAATTAGATAAATGGAATATAATAATTTAGGGTGTTGGAAATATATTTTTTAATTAATAAACTGAAGATAAATGACTAAAATAGACAAAGAAAAATAAAATAAAACAAAAGTCTAAACTAATTAAAAGAGAGATAAAATTAGCCTTTTGACTCTCCAACTAATTGAATAATAAAATAAAATGTACTAACAAGAAAAATGTAAAAAACCTAGAAATCTTCTAAAGGCTCAACCTAAGTGCCCTCAAGGATAGGAACACCTATTAGAGGATAGAATAAACATATGTTATTATCCATATTATCCAATATTGAATTTTTATATAAAAATGGAATTATAGAACAATCAGATGCAACAATGGTAGCTATTTATTATTACACTAATTTGATATGTAGAACTGTGTAGAGACTTGTTATGTGACTTATTAAAAATATAAACCTTATATTTGTGACACAAGGAGCCAAATAAATTTGAAGTATTAAATATGGGTTATCAGTTTTAGTTGAGATATACCTTGTTACCCCATTATTCTGATCACTACCTACATACAATTTCTCCAAAGAGGGATCAAACCTCCATGTACTTCTCCCACCTAAGTTTTTTTTGCAATTGTGATCCTTTAAATATAAAAATACATATATAATTATCTTAAGTACTTGATCATGCTTGGATATGACTATATAAAACTAAATTCAAACTTGACTCGTGACTTTTTAAAGTGATTGGAAATTGATTTGGAAAGTATAGGGAACTTTTATTAAATGTGCACTTGTGTAAATAATCTCTTATAGTATAATTGCTAATATTTCCAAGATCATTTAAATGAATTAATAAAAAATAGATTTTATTGTGGTTCAAGTGTTAAAAAATGACTCATTATAGAGTTTATAAATATAAAATCCAACCCTAGGGGTGTTTTCCTTTTTATATTTTGACTATTTTAACAATAAGAGAACAATGATAGATGTGGATAGGAATGTTCGGTGTTCATGTCCTTTTAGGAATTTTTATCCCTTCAATAAAAGTGTTGAGTTTGGGTTCTAAGTCATGGCATATAAATTCATAAATGTGTTTTTAGCAAAAATCTCAAAATTTTAGGTGACAATAGATGGCCTTGTGATGAAATTAGGTCTCCTCTTATGCTTAGGATAGGTGAAATTGGAAAAATAGGTATCAATTAAGTGCACATGCCAATTAATGGTAAAAATGGGTAAAATAGGCATGATCAAGTATTCATGACCAAATTTAGGTTACTACACAACTATCATTGATTTTTTTTACTTCTAAAACAAAAGACTCCTTCAAATACCTCTCATTCTCATGAGTTATTTTTTGGTAAAATGCCATAAAAGGTGCAAGTCCATCTAGACATTCCTATGTTTGAAGGAAAAATAGACCCATATAAACTAGATTATTGACTTGACCTAATATTTTCATTTCACATGGTCAATAAATTATCTAATTGATAAAATATTAAATTCAATCTTTTAAAAGTTTATTTATTGGTAAATAAATGATGGGAAAAAGTTTACTATAGTTCACATGTAAATTTTCAAGATGAATTTAACTTGGATACATCTATAGAAACGTTGAATGGTTTCATATAATAAATCAAAGAAGCATATTACCCTATTGGAAACTCTAACAAATAGTACATCAAGTTCTCTTAGTTATGATAAGTAAAAGAACAAACTATGCAACAATATACAAATACATTTCATAATTTGGTGTCTAAACTTGGGATTTAGATTCAAAATAAAACCTTATATTTGAGAATGGGTTGGGATTGAGACCAAAATTTTGAGTCAGATATGGATTTATTACACATATCTTTAATAATATAATCCTATAGATTTTATTGAATTTTTAAAGCAAAGGAAAAAGCTAAGGCTAAGACATAATATTATATTTATTAAACCAAACAATAGCATAAATATTCCAAGCATAATTACAAACCAAGGAATAGATCCAATCACCCTCCACATAATAAACAATAATATTTAAATGATAAAAACAAGCACTCTAGGACTATCAAGTGGTGTTTAGTTCATAACTCCAACAATCATTCCAATGAAGAGTGTTGTGCTATTAAGACTATACTTGCACAAATTAAATAAATATGTAAACACACTACATTATTGGATACAAGTAATAAGATCATGTAATATTAACCTATCATTGTGGTGAGTACGAAAAACATCTCTAATAAATTTGTGAAAACACATGAATTAAAAAGATCATTCCATTATCAAATGTGGATCAATTCTCAACCAATACACTTCATAATTAAACATGAAAGTTATAATATCCTTAAATAGTTCATAAATTAAACTTTTAATAAATGTCTCACTTACAACCATATTCTATTAGATGATTCAATGTTGTATCCTAGAAACACATCACTAAACAATGTCAATTGGTGTATAAATTAAGTGATTTCAAGACATATTAATTGGAAATGTCATATCATTATAGATATGTGATGTTTTAATTGGCCAACTATAAATTTACCATCAATACATGATCTATGAGGAAAATTATATAAATGTTGTCATAGATGTTGGTGATAAGAGGTACTACATTTTAGAAGTAGTTCCTAAGTTATCAGTAATTAACACCAAGTAGTGTAAGAGTATAGTCACATATAATATATATATATATATATATATATATATATATATATATATATATATATATATATATATATATATATATATATAGTCACACACACACACACACACACACACACACACACACACACACACACACACACACACACACACACACACACACACATGGTGATATACAAATTTAAAAACATCATAATGGCATCAATCCATACCATAGATCCTAAAATAGTAGGAAAAAAGACATCATATTTTAATTTCAAGTTGGAAGAATACAATGAAATATTTCAATCACCAAATTAAATGCCTATAGATTTTATTTTTGGAATACCTCTACATAATTCTTATTTATATCACATATTAGCTCTAGAGAATGAATAAATAGTTTGAAAAATTCATTAATTTGTAGACAAAGGACATATCAAGCCTAACTCATCACCTTGAAGAAGCTAAATTGTGTGTGTGTGTGTGTGAAAATTAAGGAAGACACATGGAGGTTTTGAATTGATTATAAATCTCTCAAAAATATTATAGTGAATAACTGCTATCCTCTTTTAAGGATTTTGGACTTGTTAGACCAACTCGGTCATGAAAAATACTTTAACAAATTTGATCTCAAGTCTAGGTATTAATAGATTCCTATTGAACCTAAAAATGCATGGAAGAAAGCCTTAAAGGACAAATAATTTTTTATTTAATGGTCACTCATTCCATTTATTTAATCAATGCACCAACAACATTCATGCAGATGATGAAAGACACTCTCAGGCCATTCACTACCTCATTTTTCATAGTCTACTTTGACAACATCTTAATCTTTAGAAAAACATGGGATGCACATTTGTGAAATATGGATCAATTATTTGACACTTTAGGGAAACAAAATTTATATGAAAACATGGAGAAATGATCATTTTATATATAGTAGATATAATATTTAAGATACATAGTAGATGGATAATGAGTGCACATGGACCTAACCAAGATTCATGTCTTCCAATAATTTCCATAAATAAATAATATCATAGATATTCATAGTTTCTTGTGATTATAAAATTTTTATAGAATATTTTTACTTGGTTTTTCTCACCTGACCTTGTAACTAAGTTACCAAAGGTTTCACTAAATTAAAATTCAACTAGGAAACCACATAAAAAAAGGCATTTGATTAACTAAAACGTAATATCTATTTCACACCAAATATTGCGTTATAATATCTTAACCAACCATTTCAATTTAATAAAGATGGATTTTACATTTCACTTGGTGTAGTTTTCACTCAATATGGTCACTTGGTTTCTTACCATAGCAATATTTTCACTTCATTGGTAAGAAATTACCCAAATTATGATTGAGAGTTTTATGTTTTTATTTAAGCATGGAAACATTAGAATAATTATATCTCGAGCAAGAATAATTTTTTCTAAATAAATAACAATCCACTTTAGTTATTGTAGACTCAGAACAAGTTATAGCAAGATCAAAATAAAAAATTATTTTCTTATATTTAATAGTTCCATGTGGACATCAATCATAATAATGGAAGTGTTAATCCAACAATATAATTTCTTTACTTTATTCACATGGACATGAATTCAATGCATTGTCAAAATTGCATCCATTTGACATAGAGTTTTCATAAATCTATCAAAAATTGCTTTATAATAATTTTATTCCATATTTCTAATTACAAGATGGAATGGTATATCACCTTAGGCACTTGTCCATTTGGTATGAGATAGAAAGACATAAAATAATATAGGTGGATAATTTTATCAAAATTTCAAGAAATTTTAGAGTTGAAAAGACTCCTTCGATGTTGCATAAACACTTTTAGCCATATCTCAGGTCTAATGTATCAAAATATATCAATTCTTATATTGTATGTGTAATTTACAAACTAATTAACAAGAATCTAGGTTTGCATACACCTCTTCACCTTCCAATGAATACATGGGAATCTATTTACATTTATCTTATCTTAGTATACCATCCTACCAAGCATGGTAATTATTGTGTTAATGTAGTAGTTGAGAGATTATAAATGATGAAAATTCTCATACATTTTAAGAAAGTAATATCAGATCTATAAATAAGTCAAATTTACTTGTAGTATGTATTGATTCACTTTGGAATCCATTAAACTATCCTTGGTGCTAAAAATACAAGGTTATTGAGTAGTTTTTTGAAAGCATTTTTGTCTATGTTAGACACAAAGTTGATCAAATCTACTTCTTTTAATCCATAAATTGATGGATAGATAGGAGTGGTAAATAGGGTGATAATGCACCTTTTGAGAGTTTATAATTTAAATAATAAAATATGATTGGGATGAAAACTTTCATTTTATTTATAAAAATGAAAACATAGCTCTACATATCTTTACCGCACATAAACATTTTTAGGTATGCTTGGGTTTCTAAACTTTGGTATTGATGTAGATTATCCTATTATTCCATAACCAATATGAAGTCATTCATACCAAAATCATGTTGAAAATGTTTTTCAATTCATTGATCACATTTATAATATTAAACAGTAAGTGAAAATAATTTTTTAATAGGATAATGTGAAATATAATCAACATCATGACACGAATCAGATACTTCATAGCTTCCATGTTGATGATCGAGTATGGATATAAATTTAAAAGAAAATATTGACAAAGTCTTTTCCACTTTGGTATAATCCTTACATCATGTCACCAAGCAATTAGTATAGAATTATTTCTAGCTCAATCTTTCATCTTACCTTGAGTTTCATCTAGTCTTCCACAAAACTCTTGATACATTACTTTCAACCTTAGTTAGATAACTTAGATAATAAAGATAATATTCAAAATAGAGAGATAAATTTAGCTTGTAACATACCAATAGAATTAGATAAGTCATTGACACTTAATTCAAACAAACATGTTAACAAGAGATCCTTCTCTTTTATATCATCAAAGTAGATCAAGTGCTTTCCTATAGAAATGACTTACCCAAGTGTAGGTTTCCAATTTGTTTCCAAATATCTTACCACAACTACATGAAAAAGGGACCATTTATCTAAGATTTAATATTTTCATAGTCCATTAGATATAAAATTGGATTTTGGGAAAAAAAATGTGTAATAGGTTTTTGATTGATGATTCAAATCACTACATGTGATTCATCATTAGGAATAAATGTGTGTATGAGAAGCAAAACTTAGCTATATTTAAATCCAAGAGGTGTCAAGAATAATTGTTTAGAAATTATATTTGTTACAAAAAAATAAGTTGTTAGAAAAAGACAATTTAGATTAAGAACATGAAACTAAAGCTAGTCAAGTACATAGAAAAAAACTACTTTCTAAATCAAAATTCATTAAAAATAAATAATAAATAATCATAATAAAATAAAATACCTAAGATATATTTAATTAAAAAAAAGAACCAAAAAATAAAAAATGTAAAGAAAATATTTGATAAGAAAAATTTATAACTTATTTTTTAATATATTCACAACTTAGGTATTATGAATTAAGGAATTTGTTCTAAAAATGCAAAAAAATAGAAAAATTATTTATTAAATTATGTAAATATATTTATGTATTATTAATTTACATTTAATTGTTTATTAATTATAATTGTCCAAAAAGTTACAAAACAATGAAAATAAAGTGCAACTTAAGAATAATTTATTTTCAAATTATTGATAATGGGTTGCCAAGCATGGTTAATACCCAAACCTTCATCACAATTTAAATAAATAAGAATGACAACTTATTTATATTGATTATTTTAATTTACATTTATTAAAATGATTTTTAATCATGAGAACCTTAATTTTATCAAAGTTAATGGAATGTTTTCTTTTGTATGAATGTTCTACCAAAGCTAACTTATAATGTTTATCTAAACAAACATCAAAAATGTGTTCCTTGATCTTAATATGGATAATCCTTCCAATTTATCCAATGTAAAGAACCATTTATCTTCAAGGAGGGGAAATTGATCTAAGAGGATATAGATAATAATATATTATTTTAGTGTATTATTGTTTCATATCTATCCTCACACTAATGCCAATAACACTAGAATTAGGTTCCACACCTATGTGCTAATACATAGGATATAACTACAATTATGTGTTACCGCACATCTCTAAGTTAACAATACTTTAGACCACAACTCATTAGTAATGGAAGTTCAATAGTTAATGGAGAAAAAAAAAATCATTGATTATGAAGTGGTTGTTACTAATTATTATAATAATTCAACCAAAATTGAATATTTAACCCCATATCTATAGAGATTCGAAGCTTAAGTGTGCAAATGCACCACCATAAAGTTTATCTCAATCATCCAACTTATTATTCATTAACATGGATGTTACATTTATAGTGAAAATATATTTTATAAACAAGGAGATTATTCTTATCTCTAATCTCTAAAATCTATCACCAATCTAGCCCCTAAATATCTCACACACATATCACCTATTACCTCTCACACTATCCCCTAAATATATCCTAAAATACTACATGATTTATTTTCACAACTCAATTACATTATTGAATCAAATTATACACATATTAAACATACACACACGAATTATTAGTTAATAATGTGGTGTACTAACTTAAACTCACTAATTCACCCATGTAAGGACCAATTCCTAACATCCCTTCCCTTCCCCCACCCCCCAGTGGTCACATGTGATAAAACATCAAAAAAAATATCCTTCTAGAGAAAACATGTGTTTGTCCTCATTTTTAGGTTGCCTAGGTTATTTTTGTCATTAGATGTTACATATTTATCTGTCCTTTCCACCTACCACCCTGCCCCCTCCCTATACACCCTCCACCCCTCCCCCACCCCCAAGGCAAAGTCTTAGTGGATGTCAGTTTCCATTGGTAATGCATCCATTTACAAATAATATCAAATTTATTTTTTTTCAAAAAACTACTTAAATCGCCTTTACATATTTATTTAAAATTTTTATTTATATCTCCTTTATAATTTTTCAACACTATATTTGACTCACATCTCCCCTTTAGAAAAAATACATTTATAAAAATATGTTCTTACAATAATAATAATCACATCTTCTTGTTTTGTCTTATAAAAGAAATTTTAAGTATAAAATATGCTCTAGGTGAGATGAGCGAATTCAATCCATAAACCTCTTAAAATCCAATGTATTATCTAAAATGGATGACATTATTTAGGTTTTTAATTAATTCAGTAATAGATATTTAAAAAATAATATATTTGAAATTTACTTTTTTTTTGCTTATTTGAAGCAAATATTAACTTACCAAAGTCAGGTCAATGTAAGGTTTGATTTGGTGAGAGACTTGAGGCTTCTGTTTAGGATTAAGGCTTTAAAAATTTCAATACTTGTTATGCCATAATGATGAGTAATGCCAATGAGCTAGAAAGGGAGATGAGTCTATCCTATTTTCAATGTGGAGCTTGAGACACATTTTGTCATGTACTATACAATTTAAATGCATTGAGATGTGGTTGATCCATTGATAATAATCCAATTTAAGTTAGGTGAATGCTTCAAATAGAGTCACTAATCTCTATATTAATAAAATAAAACACAATAACAAATGAAATTGATAGAAAGATTCATATTTCACTAATAGAACTTCTGATCTATATTAATTCTAATTTCTTGATCTTTTCTTAATGAATTAAATTATTTACAACTGCATCATTTTATAAAGGTCTCATTGTTTATATTTAGAAACCGCTAGCTATGATCTAGTAATAAAATTAAATACTAACTACATCAAAAATTAAATGATATCTTATAATAAATTATTGAATGGTGCATTATAGAGAGGAAGAAATTAGAATTTCCAACACTCCCCCTTAATTTCTTCCATTTTCTATTACAATATCCATTACTCCTAATTTTGTTCTAAAATTCTCAAAGTTATCCTTCTCTAGTGCCTTCATGAAGATGTCTTCTATTTGATCTTTAGATCTGGAGAATGCTAATTTGATTTCACCATTTCCAACCAACTCACATATGAAGTGATAAAAAATTTGTATATGCTTGCTTCATCCATGAAACATTGGATTCTTCATCAAGGTCACTGAAGACATATTATCACAATATATGATTTTTCCATATATTTGTTACTTCTTCAAATCATCTAGGACTCTCCTTAGACAAATAGCTTGACATGCTATTATATTTTTTGCATTGTATTTATCTGCTAATGTGGAAAGAGAAACTAAGGGTTAATTCTTGGATGCCCATGTAATGGATCTTGAACCCATGTGAAACATATAACCAGATGTGTTTTTCCTATCATCTATACCACCTACCTAATCAGTATTTGTATATCCAACTAGCTCAAAATCACTTGATGCAGTATAGAGGATGCCATAATTCTTGGTTCTATTGACATACCTCAAAATTCTCTTACCTTCTTGTCAATGTGTATCATTAAATATCTCCATGAATCTAGAAATCAAACTTACTCTACACACTAGATTAAGCCTAAATGTTGTCAAATACATGAGACTACCTACCATGCTCTTATATAAGGTTGAATTCACCTCATTATTGTAGTATTACTTACTCAATTTGAGACCTATAGTATTTGGTTTTGGTACAGTCTTATTTTTCAACATTTTAAACCTCTTCAGGATTTGTGAAGCATACTTAGACATATAGATGAATATGCCATGATCCATCTAATGCAATTCTATACCAAGGAAGTACCTTAACAGACCCAAGTCTATCATTTTAAATTCCCTTTTCATTACTTCTCCAAAATCAATAGTAAAAGCATCATCATTTCTTGTGAATATTAGATCATCTACATATAACACAATAATCATAATCCTATCATGACTCTCCTTGATGTACAATGTGGGCTCGCTACTAATTTTACTAAAACTATTAGTAGTAAATTATGAATCAATTCTACTGTACCAAGTCCTTGGTGCTTGCTTAAGCCCATAGAATGATTTATTGAGCCTATACACTTTGTTTTCTTGTCTTGGGACTTCATATCTAGGTGGTTGATCAATATAGACTTCTTATTTGAGTACTCCATTTAAGAAGATAGATTTCACATCCATTTGATATACCTTCCACTTGTGCTGGGTAGCTATTTCGAAGACAATATACATGGTTTCCATTCTTGAACTAGGAGCATAAGTCTCATCATAGTCTCTTCCAGGTTGTTGTTTGTATCCCTTGATAACCAATCTTGATTTTTACCTATCAAATTTTCATTCTACTATGGTCTTGGCCTTGTAGACACATTTCACTCCAATCACTTATATACCCTTGAGTAAATAAGATAACTCCCATGTTTTGTTTCTTTTTATTACATCTATCTCCTCATCCATGGCTTTAAATCATTTCTCTTCTTTCACTACTTCTTCAAAATGCACAGGTTCATCTTGATAAATTAAAGTAAAATTCAAATTTTGATTAAGATCATCATACCGTGAATCATCATAGATCTCTCTAAAGATCCTTGTCTTTCTAGGCATAGGGAAAGTAAGAGTTAGATTTGATCTATTACTAGAGTTTCTTGACTGGGGAGTATGTTGTGAAGGTGACGGAGGTGTTGTCAATGTTTCACCTTATTGATCTATGACTGTTTCCATTTGAGCACCTTTATTTCCATCATCCATGAGTATCATTTCTAAGGTACCCAAGGTAGTGTCAATAGTGCCATCCCATGATTCATTCTCAATGAATATGACATCCTTGCTAATCACAACCTTATTTATAATAGGATTAAATAACCTATATGAGTTAGTGTCTTCACAATATCCAATGAAGATACACTTTTCTCCTTCACCATTAAATTTTTGCCTCTTTTCCTTTAGCACATGTGCATATGCCACATACTTGAATATTATTAGGTTCTCAACACTCTAGTTTTTATTTGTCCATGCTTCTTGTGGAGTATTATTCCACACAATCTTTGTGGGACATTTATATAAAAATTACATTGTTGTTGCTACAACTTCACCCCAATATTCCTTTCAAAGTCCCTTGGATTTCAACATGTTTGAAGCCATCTCTTAGATGGTCCTATTTTTCCTTTCTACCACTTTATTTTACCATGGATTATATCTAGCTATTAACTATTTTCAATACCTTTAATTTTTCAAAAAATTATAAATTCCTTAGAAACAAACTCTCCACCTCTATCTAATCTTAGGGCCTTGATGAAATGTCCACTTTGTCTCTCAACCAATGCCTTGAACCACTTGAATTTATCAAAAGTATTATAATTACTATTTAATAAATAAATCCAAATCTTCTTATTATAATCATCCATAAAGGTTAAGAAATATGTATTATTAGAGTGAGTGAGAGTTTTCATTTGGCCACACAAATATGAGTGCACCAAATCCAAAGGTGATTTTTCCCTCATAGACATCCCTAATTGAAAGGGTTACCTATGTTATTTTCTTAGAATGTATGCCTCACATTTTCTTGTAGGATATTATATACACATAATATTTTCAATTTTTTATTAATTATTGACACTTTGTATCTTCTAAGAACCTATCGAGTCTCAATCTCTCTAAGTGCATACCCTAAGGGTTGCACCAGGAAAGGGGTAGGCAAACCATTAATACTTCATAAGATTATTTTTCTTTTCACCACTTGCCATATACACACTTGTCTCCTAAAAATGTTTACCCTAAGCTTGTTCTTCTCAATTTTACCCATTCTAGTCATTTTCCTCTTTCTATCCTCCTTTTCTTGCCTTAAAACCCTTTTGGATAGTCAACTATACTAGTTCGACCCAATATAGTTTATGGGTATTTTCCACTTTCTTAACTTGTTAGATTTAGGCTGACCTAGCTCTGACCTAGTGAATTATCCTTAAAAACACACTGGGTCAACTGGGTTGACCTCGTATAACTAATGTTTCTCAGAGGATTTAGGACAAAATCCATCTACATATATAAGTTCATTTCCCACCATTTCATAAGAGAAGAATTATTAGTGAAGAAGTGTGACTGAACATATAATTATTGACCATTATTCTTGAGGAATAAAGATTAAGGTTTCATACTTTCTTTGGAGATATGAATATTTTCTTATGGATAAGTATTTTGGATGCTTAGATAGGTTGTGTAGCCTAGAGCTAATTTATCTTAGTTATCCTTACATACCATAATAATCTCTTACGAAGCACCTTGGCTAAGGGAGAGATTGAGGCTCGACAGGTTTGTCTTCAAAGGTAAGTATTCCTAACTTTATTTATCCTTTGTAAGAGTAGATAGATAATGTATTTGTATTCTTCTCTCATGTATTATGATTATATATACATTGACATGAGCATATGTCTTCTAATACATGTTTAGGTTAGTTATTTTATTATTTATAACCTCCACTTTATGCCATAAGATTTGGTGTGCACTAGATTAGATTTAATTTCTTATTATTATAATAAGTGAATGCTTTAAACCTTAGGACTCTATTAGGGTGGTTATGCGATTGTGTTAGACTATAGGCTTTGAAACCCTTCTTAGCATGATATGTTATGATAAGTGATCCCTTAATTAGGTCTAGCAGATCCCCATATTGGTCATGATCCTACTTAATAAGTGTATCCCAATCAAAAGTGTAGGTATGCTCTATCTTCTCTAAGCTAGGATTGATTTATAGACATGATGCATTTCTGATTACATATATTCTAGTGAACCCAACATGAATCCTATACCACCATTGGTTAGATTGTCTTCATGTTTCCATTTTTTATTTCTTTATTATTATCAATAGCTTCACTATTACTTCACCTTAATTTTAAATTTTGGTAAACCTAATGTTAAACTAACCCTTTCAAGATTTATTTCACTTATTTTCATTCTTTTAGTCATTATTTTTATCATACTGGATCAACTCTATCGACTTAATTTTTTGAATTCTGTGCATAGGTTTCTAGGAACAGGCAACTAGATCAACCTAGTCAACCTAGTACATGTTTCCAACCTTTCAAACATCTATTTAAACCTACTAGGTTGAATTAGTTGACCCTATATTATTTCAACACTTTACAACAGGTTCCTACATATCTTGATTGATCTTGTCAACCCAATTTGCAGGTTTCACCAACATACTTCAAGGTTTTTCATCAATAATATTTATTCATTTCATATTTGATCCACCAAGGTTCCTTTTTACCTCTATATTTCTTTATTTTCTATCTTTCATTTCATAATTTATAGTCTTTAAAATTTCCCTTGCATAATCAAATGGATCGACCCTACCAACCCATTTTTATGTTCTATGTGCTATCTAAAATAACTGGGTCGACCCTAACAATCCAGTTCATTTTTAGACCTTAATTCCATAGTATAGGTTCAAATATATCTACCTTGTTCTATATTTTTTTCATATAGTGTCAACACTATACCTTGTTTCAAGCTGGAATTAATATCTATATGTTAGTAATTAGTTCACACCTTTCTTTTCTTATTGCTTGCATGCTTAGAATAGTTCACATAGTCTAATTAGGGGGTTTTAAATTAACCATTTAGTTTCATTATTTATATTTTTTCAAACACAACCAAATCATATAATCTAAATAATCACTTTATCATTTGTCTACCCTAGGCCAACCTACTTAGATTTCATCACTAAGGGGGAAGTCAACTTGATACTTTGGTCAAGTATAAAGTGTGGTTAATGGTATATTATGGCTAAGCACCTGACACCCTTATCACTGTAGTGTGTGAAGTGAGGGGGTAGGCCCCAATACCAAGCTTGTATCATTGCCACTACAGTCCCTTTCAACCTAAACTACCTATAACCATCCTTAGATTGCTATCTAGTTCCTCGATTACAACCAAATTCCCATCAAATTTAAAATCACATTATTAATAATTTAATAAACTTCTTAGGTTGACCAATTAGTTATATTTTTACATTTCAATTTGATTGATTGCTCTTTTCTCAATTGTGTGTGCAAAAACTTGCATTAGCTAGAATTAGTGCAAGGTTTTGTATTATGTGATTCAATTGTATTGGCCAACATTGATCCAATTCAGTTATTAATTTCCTTGATTAGATACAAAAATTATCTTGTTTTAGCTCACAACTTGTGATCAACCTTTTCTTTTTCCTTGTCTGCTATACTGGGTCGACCCAATTGACCTTATACCTTTTTAAGCCTCTATTAACTATACAGGATCAACCCAATCTACCATGTACTATTTTTAGATCTTTTCTAGCCTTTGTTCACTATATAAGATTGACCAAGTCAACCCTGTACTATTTTTAGACCCTTTTTAGCCTCTATTTTAATGTAAAGGATTGACCTAGTTGACCTTGTACTATTTTTTTCACTTCCTATCTCTTTGTTCTTTTTTCCCCTCTTTTTTTTGTGTGGTTATCTAGTCTTATTTCATCATGATGACATGTTTTTAGTCTTTCCTTAGTCTTGAACATTGCATAATCAAATATTTGGATAATAATCTCACTTATTTCATTAATTCAAATGAAACTATCCAATTTATTCTTTCCTCTCCTCCTAAACCAAAACCAATCACTATACAATGTAATTTAGTTGAGGTCATTCATCCTAATCCTATTCCCAATACCAATTTTATGACCTCAATGGTATGTGTAAGTTGTTATTTGATGGTTCAAGGAGAAAAAATGGAGTAGGTGCAAGGGTAATGTTGGTTTCCCCTTTAGATGATAAATATTTCTCTTCTTATAGGTTCTATTTCAATTGTTCCTCCAATGCAGCAGAATATGAAGGCCTAATCCATGGCCTCCAATGGGCCAGTAAGAGGGGAATCATGTAGTTGCAAGCATATAGAGATAGTGATCTTATAGTGAACCAAGTTAGCGTCCTAAACATTACAAAGAATCCTTTGATGAGGTCTTAAAAAAATAGAGTATGGGACTTAATTGAAAATTTTGAAGCCTTTAACATTCAAACTATGCCAAGGAACTAGAATCAATATGCTAACAGGTTGGTAGCTATAGGAGCCCAGTTTGATATTCCAAATAAGATAAAAGAGGCCAAGGTTCAACTGCATGTGAAGGTGGTGGTGAGGCCTTCAGTACTAGATAATGAAGCCCACTAAAAGGTCTTTAAAAATGACAAATAAATTGCTTGTTTCTTGTAATAAGAAGCATAGTTTTCTATAGTGAACCAGGGTAAATTTCAACATCAATATGAGTATCAAATTCTTCAACTAAAGTCTAACAAAATTCCTAAAGGGATAGTCACCCTTGAAAGTCTTTTCCATGAGGGAGACCATATAAGGAAAGACAAGGTAATGATGTGAACTAATCAGGAGAACTATGAAAGAGTCCTTATTTTCAAGGACAAGCTCCTTAACCTTGGGAAGGTAAACAATGAGGTAGAAAGGCATGCTTTCATTGAAATTTGTAAGGAATATTTAGAAATATTTGCTTGGGAATATAGTGACCTAAAATTTTTTGATCCAAAGTTATCCCAACATACTATAGAATTGGAGGCTAATGCTAAGCCTATGAGGAAAAAAAGGCCTGTTAACCCCAAAATAGAGGAGCTTATGAGGAGAGAGCTGACCAAGTTAATTGAATCCAAGATCATATTTCCCATCAAGCACTCATCATGGGTAGCCAATTTGGCAACTATAAGGAAAAAGAGTGGGGATATTAGGCTGAGTAAGGTTTCCTTGAAAGACCATTACCCTATACCATCCATGGAGAAACCTTTTCAAATAGTTGTAGGTTTAGAATGTTTTTCTCTTTTGGATGGATATTCAAGTTACAACCAAGTATTAGTAAAGAAATAAGATCAATACAAGACTACCTTCACCACCAAATGGGGCATGTATACATACCAAAAGATGCTTTTTGGATTATCAAATGCTAGGGCAACTTTCCAAAGAGCCATGGACATGGATTTCTAAGGGCTGCTAAATCAAATGGTGCTAGTCTACTTGGATGACATCATAATTTTCTCCAAAGATGCTAATAAACACATGGACCACCTGACATTCATATTTGAGAGATGTATAGAGTATGAGATCTCTTTGAATCCAAAGAAATGTGTGTTTTCTATCCATGAGGGTAAACTCTTGAGATATATTATCTCAAAATAAGTATTAGTTATTGATCTTGATAGGATAAGTGCCATCTTGGCCTTATCCTTACCTAAGCATAAGAAGGGATTCCAATGTTTCCATGGGAAAATTAACTTTGTGAGAATATTTATACCTAGTTTTGAAAACTTGGTCAAGATGATCACTGCCATGCTGAAGAAAAACCAAGCATTCACTTGGTCAGATGAAGGTAAATCAACATTTGATGCTATTAAGCAAGACATTTCCCAAGCACCCACACTCATTAATCTTGATTTATCAAGATATTCCATATTGTATGCCTTTACCAATATTGATAATATATTAGCTATGCTGATGCAAAAGAATGGTGAAGGGCTTGAACAAGCAATATAATTTTTTAGTCAGGGGCTTGAGGGGTATGAGGTAAGGTATACTTTGGTATAAAATCAATTCCTTGCAGTAGTAAGAAGAATTAAAAATTTCAAGCCAATACTCTCCAATAGAAAAATCTATCTTATGGTGTCTCATCTTAGAGCGAGAGACTTCCTTCTTAACAAAGACTTGAATGAAAAGAGGGATGGTTGGATTACCAAGGTCAAGGAGTATGACATGGAGATCAATGTCACTAAGTTAATAAGAGGTAAAATATTGTGTGAGCATATGGTTGATGACCTTCATGAATATAAAGAGGTTATCATTGTAACACAAGATAACTCACAAATAGATGCACCTTCACCTCACACTAGTTGGCTCTAGGATATGACACATTTCTTAATAATAGGTGAGTGCCCACAAAGTATGGATAGGGAAAAGAGAAGTTATTTTATACTTTAGTCCATAAATTATGCATTGGTTGATGGGGTTTAGGACCTCAATGGGGTACTCCTTAGGTGCATAGATAATGACCAAGGGACCAAGCTTTTGGAATAATTCCATGATGGACCTATAGGAGGTCATTTTGCACCTAGAACCATAACAAAAATGATAATGAGGGCTGGTTATTACTAGCCCAACCTCTTGAAAGATGTGTATGCATGGGTAAGAAAGTTTCAAAAGTATGCTTTCTTTATGGGTAAGCAAAGATTGGCAACCCTTCCTCTCAACCCAATTCAAGGAGAGGAGCCTTTCGTATAATGAAGGCTAAATTTTTTAGGAATGATCAACCCTCCATCAAGTTCAAGGCATAGATGGGTGTTTACTACAACTGAATACTTTACCAGGTGGGTGAAATCCATTACATTGAAAGAAGCTAATGAAGGTGCAGTCCTAGACTTTTATGCCAACATTGTGACCAGGTTTGGTGTTCCATCCACTATCATATTTGATAATGCATTAACATTTCTCAGTCTAAAAATGAATGAATGGGCTCTCACGATGGGCATCTACCTCAACACCTCTTCCAACTATTATCCTCAAGGAAATGGACTAGCTAAGTCCACAAATAAAAATTTGCTAAGAATTATTAGGAGAAATATGAAAGAGAATAAGAGGACATGGCACACTAAACTAAAGACAACCTTATGGGCTGACAGGGTGACTCCTAAAGCTACCATTGGAAATTCTCCATATGTCTTAGTATATGGGAGTCCAAGTTGCCCATTTCTCTTGAGATACCTACATTAGAACTAGCCCATTAGCTGGAGTTGATAGAAGATGAGCCCATGCATGTGAGACTGTAGAACTCATGAAGCTTGAAGAAATGAGAGACCTTGCAATGAAAACACTAGAATCACATCAAGCTCAAGTCAAAAAAGCCTTTGACAAGAGATCTATAGAAAGGGACTTTAAAGAAGGGGATCTAGTCCTCAAGTGGGATTCAAACAAGGCCAAGCTAGGTAACCATACTAAATTTAATAACTTGTGGAGTGGTCCTTATTTGATCCACAGATGCAAACAACATAATGCTTTTCAACTTTCCCAACTAGATGGAGAGGTACTACTCATTTTAGTCAATGGGATTTATCTAAAACCTTGCTATTATAAGATTTTATAGCCATTGTATATATTGTACATTTTGTATAGTTTTTCATGTTTTCTCCTAAGTGCCTTGTGCACATATTTTTAGTTGTGTGTTTTCCTTCCCTAAGTGCCTTGGGAAAAATGTTTGTTTTGTTTTTATTATCCTTGTTGTTTCAAGAGGAATTACCAAAAAGGGTTAGCCTTGTATCTAGTTTTAGACCAACTTAGTTATAGAGGCTAATGAATCCATGCCCAATGGACTAGATAAGGCAAGTGATATAGGTTCTCAAGCATAACAATCATGCTTCCCTGAGAGTCACCAAAGATGTTGGCCATTTTTTGTCCCACATACCAAGCTTGTGCCTAGATGAATAAGCTGAGTAGAATTCTAAAGCTTGAAGGTTAAAAATTAGTTTATGAATAAGTCTGTAAGGGCTTACAGATCTTGGAAAAGCTAATTATAAAGACTTTTTAGGCTAAGTCTTTACTTTGAAATTCTTTCAGCCTTTTGATTGCTAAGATAGTTTCTTCCAAGGCCCTTTTTTGGGCAAAGTGTTGAATTCTTTTGGATAAGTTGTCTGAGAAATTTTTTGAAGGGATATTTCTTTCAAACAAAATGTCTGAAGCAAAAGACAAGGACCTTTTCTTTTAGGAAAATTGTCTAGGATAATTTTCTCGAAGGGTAACTCTTCAATAAAATGGTCCTTTTCAAAAAAATTCAAAGGAATTCTTCTACAAAAAAGTGTCCTATACACTTTATCAAAGGGTACTTTTATTAAGAAAATGGTCCATTTTAATGTTTTTGAAGGGTACTTTTCTTTCAGACAGGGCACTTTTCAAAAGGCCGAAGGAAATTTTTTGAAGGAATTCCTTTGGAAGGATTTCCCTCAAGAAAAAGTGCCAAAACAAATAAGTAAAGGGACCACTTTCAAGAAGCCAAAGGCCACGTACATTTTTTTGAAGGCATTTCCAAGGGCAAAAAAGTTCTTTTCTAAAATCCGAAGGGTTTTTTTCAAGTAGATGGCCCATTTCCAAGTCCTGAAAGGCATTTTCAAAGGGAAAGGACAAAAACAAACCTGAAGGAATTTTTTTTGAATGAATTCCTTTGAAATAAGTGCCAAAAAAAAAAACCTAAGAGACCATTTCCTAAATGCTAAAGGGCACTTTTCTCAGTAGAAAGGGGACCTTTTTAAGTTTCAAAGGGCACTTTCAAAGCAAAGGGCCAAAACACTTTTTCTAAAGAGTCATTTCCATGCCAAAGTGTATTATGCAACAATTTTGAAGGGTATATTTTAAAGAAGTGGACCTTTACAAAAGTCTTGAAGAGTTTTTCTTTCAAAGAAATGGCCAAAGTAAATTTATCTAAAGGGTCTTTTTGAAAAAAGTTGATGGTTCATTTCAAATAACCAAAGGACATTTATAAAAGTTTTGAAGGGTAATTTCCCTTTGGAAAGGGGCATTTTCAAAGTGGTCAAAAGATACTTTTCCTTCAGAAAGGGCACTTATCCAAAGGACTTTTCAAAATCCAAAGGGTCATTCTCAAAAATTCCAAAGTTTAATTCCTTCAGGAAAAAGGTCCACAAAAATTGTTCATGCAAATTGTCCAAAAGAAGAAGGCCTGAAAGAAAAAATGCCCATAGGAAAGTGTCCAAAGGAAACATGACATTCATTCTAGTGTCAAAGTTTAAGCTTAGAAAATAGCCATTGGGATTAAAATATCCCATGATAGGCCCATAAATGTCAAAATCTAAACCCCTACAAGTAGCCATTTGGATTTGTATGGACTGACATCGACATAAATGGATATAGGAAACCAATTTGCTTAGATTGGTTTTCCACCTATAGAAAATATTTGTCCCAAGTTTTAAAGCATAAGCTGGTAGGTACAATTAATGGAGAGGTCCTCATCCTTCGACACGGCCATCATCTCTAACAAATAACCACTCAATGCAGAAGCAACATGGCTTAGTCTAGATTCAAAGATATGGGGATTTCATCTTTATACATAAAGGAGTACACCAAAGTTTTAATGAAAATATAAAATCATTCACATTTGGAGAAAACATGCATCTACCTTTGACATGGCTCTCTCAGCTCCAAAAAGGGAGACTTGAATGCATGAGGGGCTCAAGGAGATTTATGATGATTTTGGATGGTTTATCTCATGGTTGGGGTATTTACATGCTTTGAATGCAAAAAAACTCAAGGATAATAGTTGTTGTTGTAGCCATTTATGACCCCCCTCTCCATTTTCTCATGTAAGCCCCTTCTTCTCTCATCTCTTTCTGCTATATATATAGGATTTTGAGCCTAAAAAGAGATCCCTCAACTGGTGATAGAGTTACTCTATCAAAATCACCTTGTAAACACTCTTTTGAAGCAATAAGATAAACTTTATGATTTTGGTTTTAAGTCAATTATACATTATTGGAGTTTAACTTGTAGATGTATGTCCCTTTTCATCATCTATAGATTTTCTATGCATCTTTCTTTAATTCTTTTGGTTCCTTGTAGGTTATGTGAAGTGTTAGACATTGGTTCCTTTCTTGAAGTGTCACAAGTTTATAGTGTCTCATACAGACCTATTTCTCTCAATCTTTTAAATTTTAGGGTTTACCTTTGACTCCACAAAAAATACTTATGCTTATGGCCTTGAGATAAGATCAAATTAGTCTATGTCTTGGTTAGGTTCATTAGTAATTATTAAGGTTTCCAGGATAAAAGTGGATCATTTCATATTTTGGTGCATCACCATCCTTAGCTTATATTTCCCTTTCATATTATATTCCCCCCCCCCTTTTCCTCAACAGTAGATTTTAGTGTGGGAAACAAACTGAAGTGAAGTATCTTAGGAGCTAGCCTCATTAACAATCCTAGAGGTTCAACCTCATTACAAGATACCCACAGCCTGAGGTTGTTCCAATACTAAAGCTAAGAGTGAGAGAACTTGAAAAAATCTCCCACAAGGGTGAAATCTTGGCCTATAATACCACCCTCCCTTGAGTCTATAACAACTTAAGAATAAATTTCCACCCTCTAAACCCATGAGCTTTGATCCTTCCAAACGTCCTCCCAAATGGTACAATCCTGATAAATTTTGTTGGTGGCATACTACTATAGGTCATTTTCATGAGTCTTGTCATGATCTTCATCAATTTATTCTTTCTTCCTTGCTTGGTCCACATTTCAATATTGATATTATAAAAAAATAATGCTATCAAGACTATCTTCAAGCTTCTCAAAGTCAATCTCAAGAACCACAATCACATCAACATCAACTACCTAATGATCGATAATAATTGTCCCATACCCACACCTCATCCACTAATTTTGTTCAAACAATATTTGATCCTTCTTCATACACCAATAAGGAAAGGATAGCTAACATAAATAACTTTAGACATATTGTGGCATCCATTAAATCTCAACCTCTTAAATCAAATGAACCAAAGGAGTACATAATTCAAATGCATACTCCAAATCATATCATACATGGTCATCCTTTATATCCTCACACCCCTCCTACACATCATATGTCACATTCAACATCCTTAAAATCTAAAAAACCAATAGATTTACCTACCTCCAAATGCAGATACCAACCCAATGTAAATCATTTTAATGGTTCAATGTTACCTCACTCCAACTCATATGTTGGGGCATCTTGCGATGCCCATCCACATGTCCCTTCAAACTTTGGGGCATCTTGCAATTCCAATCCCTAAATATAATTAACCTTTGGGGAATCTTATGACGCTCAATATTATTCTAAAATGCATAATAACAAAAAAATCTATCTTCAAGAAACCTTTCGAGACTTATAGATTTGTATTTCACCTGCTCATCTTTAATACAGACATTAACATAGATCTTACTTATTCCTTTTTGTCTCATGTTTCTTTGTTTTTGTGCACATTTCTTTCATTTCCTTTCATTTTACTAGCATCATTATTTTTATTTACATTCTTTGGTTTTATTACACATCACATTTGGAATTTGCTTTCAATTTTGTCCTCATATATCTCTTTTATTTTTGTCTTTTATGTCATTATTTGCCTTAGTAGCTTCATGATTATTTTTTCTCTTATTTAGAATTCCCTTTTTGTACCCCTTGGGTTTCTCTTTTGTGAGTTTGTAGTATAAAACCATGAATAAGACACCACCCCCTTCATAAAATTACCATCTTATCATTCCTTTTCTAGAATATGTTCTTGATCCTTGTTCTCAACTTTAGCTTTTGCTTCTTTTGCTAGATGAAATTTGTACAAACAATCTATGTTAGCATGTTTTCTGCCATTTCCCTCATTATTATGATAAGGAATCACACTTTACTATCATTGTATCCCTCCTTTTCCCTTTGTCACATTTTTTTACAATTTGAAGTAATATAAATTGTTCCATGTGTCATTCCTCTTGATTTCCCCTTTATTTCACTCCTCATTGGATAAAACAAGGTCGAAGTCAAGATAGCCCTTTTTTATTTCACCTAGATTTATGAGACTCTTATACCCCATGATATTTGAAGTTATCTCTCTTAGAAACCTTTTCCCAAGTATTCAAATGAAATTCATCTTTAGAACCCATGTTTGGTTTTTCAAATCCATATGGAGGAGGAATAGAAAAAAGCATCAAGAAAGTTAAAAGCCAAATCCTTTGAAACAAAAGGCAATGATATCTAAAAGGCAAAATATAAATCTCAAAATCAAAATGTACACCTAAATATGTGATTAAAATCACATGTCCTATCTCTAATCAAAGCTCAAACTCCACATTTATCCTCACATAGAGCCGAGGTCCTTTGGGGTGTGGCAGGCTAGTAGATTGGAATAGGGGAATTCAACAAACTATATAGTGCTACCTAATTTATTACACAAGTACCCAATATTTTTATTAGACCAAAAACTCTATCAGGGGTCCTAAGGAATGGAGAACACATTATGGGAAGGTAGGTCCATTTTACTTTGCATGCATATAGCCTTCATGAGATGATTTATATACTTTATTTGTTGACCTAAGACTTCTGTGGCTAAGATAAGTTATTCATAGTCCTTAAGGTCAAAAGTCCTATTGTTTTGACAAACCTAATTTGATTATCTTCACTTTGATAAAGAGTTCATCTACCTTGGTTTTTCTTTCATTTTCCCCTCCACCCATTTCATTTTCCCCCTTGACAGATAAATTATGATTCCAAATCTATTTTACCTCTTCTCTTATTCCTTCTTCTTCACCTCTTAAAAATATGTTAGAATTACTTTGTTTTAGTTTTATCTATCCTTAGAGAAAAATAACATGTTTGAGTAATTATGGATTAAACCCTTCTACCATTTATTTACCACCCCATCTCATTGTCATACTAGTCATGTCATTAGGTGACGGTGTTTTCTTACATTATATCTTAAGAATAAGCACTAAGTTTGAGTTTTCGTCCTTTAAAATTTTCTAATTTTCATTTATCCATCATTTTATTGTTTGATTTTTGTAGATTTCACTATCTTACCTATGACATTTTCCATTATTATATGTTTCTCTTTATGTATGCCTTCTTCATGTTTGTCTCACATCTTTAGTTACATTTAATTTTTAGTCTTTCATGTTTTTATTTTTACCTATCTTACATGAGCTTACATTTCCCTTTCTTACATATATATTTTTAAGTTTTCTTTCATTGATATTTCATTTTTCATTCATGTTTTACATGCTTCCCAACGTGATTTAGTATGTTCTACATTCCTTTTTACCATTTATGTTTTACATACTTTTTAACATGATTTACTATGTTTTCCAATAATTTTTAATTTATTTCCTATCATTTGTCATTCATTTTCCATAATTTATCATTCACTTTCCATAATTTTATCATTCATTTGCCTTAAATATTTTAATATTGACTTGACAAACTAAGTTAACCCTCTCCCTTTCCCCTCCCTAGTACTGAATTGTCTTTCTAAATTTTTTGGATCAATTGGAAAACTATACTAGGTTAGCAATATATAAAATATATAGGGTGGGCACACACCTACCAAGTCAGTAGTGTGGATTTTAGCAAACTTTCAATTTACTAAGTCGATTGGGTTGACCTAGTTGTTCCTACCTAATTATTACTCTGATTCCTTCTTTTACCTATATCTTTATTTTTACTCATCCATTTTCAAAACCATAAAATGCTTTGGATTCATGATGATGTAAATGATATTTTCCACTACTATATGCCTATTTTTCCATTTTTTGATTTTTGGCTATTTTTTGCACTAAATTCTATAGGTTCACCTAGTGTTCTTCACAATGGATGCCTTCACTTTTTCTTGCAATCTACTTCTTTATCTATGACACTAAGGTAAGTTAAAGGTATGTATTCTTAAATTTAGTCCTTTCATTTATCTTATTTTCTACTTACTACACTTTATTTTGCATCAAAAATTGTGTGTTATCATGTTCTTTTCTTAAAGCACCATCCTGTGTTGCACTTACATGACACGTGATGAGCTTCGAGTGGGGCATATATATACACATAATATTTTCTAGCTTTTATTGATTACTAATAATTTTTATCTTGTAGGAACCTATCAAGTCTCAGTCTCTCTAAGTGCATTCCCTAATGGGTGTATTGGGAAAGGGGTGGGCAGACTATTGATGCTTCATAAGATTGTTGTTACGTTTACCACTTGCCATCTGCACACTTGTCTCTTAAAATCATTTACCCTAAGCTTGTTCTTATCAATTCTACCCATTACAGTCATTTTACTCTTTCCATCCTCCTTTTCTTTCCTTAACACCCTTTTGGATAGTCAACTATACTAGGTTAATTAGGTTGACCTATTACAATTTAGGGGTATTTTTCACTTTCTTAGCTTATTAGCCTTTCGACCAACCTAGCTCAGACCTAGTGAATTATTCCTGAAAACATTCTAGATCAACTAGGTCGATCCTATATAACTGACATTTCCAAGAGGATTTAGGGAAAGATCCACCTATATATACATATTCATTTCCCACCATTTCATAAGATAATAATTATTAGAAAATAAATGCAAGTGAACATCTACTTATTGACCATTCTACTTGAGGAATAAATCTTAGGGTTTCATACTTTCTTTGGAGATATAGATCTTGTCTTGTGGAGAAGTATTTTGGATACTTAGATAGGTTGTATAGGCTAAAGCTAATTTATCTTGGTTATCCTTACATACCACAGAAATCTCTTGCAAAGCAACTTGTCCAAGGGAGATATTGAGGCTCATTGATTTCATCTTCAAAGGTAAGTATTCCTAACTTTATTTCTCCTTTATAAGAGTAGATAGATAATGCATTTGTATTGTTCTCCCATGTATTAGGATTTTGTATACATTGATGTGAGTATATGTCTTCTAATACATATTTAGTTTAGTTGTTTTATTATTTTTAACCCCCACTTTGTGCCAAAAACTTTGGTGTGAAATGTATTAGATTTAATTTCCTATTATTAAAATAAGTGAATGCTTTAAACCTTAGGACTCCATTAGGGTTATTGTGTGATTGTGATATACTGTAGGCTTTTGAACCCTTCCTATCATGATACATTATGATAAGTGATCCCCTAATTGGGTCTAGTGGATCCCCATATTGGTCATGCTCCTGATTAGCAAGTGTATCCCAATCGGAAGTGTAGGTATGCTCTATCTTCTTTGAGCCAGGATTGATTTATAGACATGATGCATTTTTGATTACATACAAATATTACTATTCCTGGTAGATATCTAGTCATATCCTTCTTATATAAAATATCTAATACATAAAAACTTAAATGCCCATACCTCAAATGTCAGAGTCTAGATGTGTCTTTGATGAATATCTTGAAGGCTATTTGATGTAGTACTATTGTACTCTTGATAAGATCAATTTGCATCTTGAGAGGAAACATGTAGTTCTTTGTGATTTTAACTTTGGATATAATGTTCTTGCTTCCTTCATTGTCAAAGATTATGCATTCTCCTTTCTCCATCATTAATCTATATCATTTTCACTCTAACTATCCAATACTCAATAGATTGTCTTTTAGATTTGGAGCATAGTAGACATCTTGGATTGTTCTTCTTTCACCTTGCTTGGTACAAATAATGACAGTCCCTCTACCAATAATAGAAACATTTTCATTTTTTCCCATCTTAATCTCTAACTAAATATTCTTATTAATGGAGGAAAATAAGTTTTCATTATCACTCATGTGGTTACTACATGCACTTTCCAAATACCATACCTCAATGTTGCTTTGCTCAACAACATTGCATATAATTAACATGTTGGCAAATGTTCAGGTTCACTTACATTCTTAGTGGCTATATTTTCACTTTTTCTTGATTGGTTATGCTATCTCTTTCTATATTCACTATCAATATGACCATACCTATGACAATAATATCACTGAACATTACTTTTATCATACCTTTGATTTGAATTACTACTACTCTTCTTATCTTGGAAATATAACTGGGAGATGCTTGCTCCTTCCTGACTATTTAAACTTGATTTAAAATAGTAGCTTATTCCTCTATTTTCTCTTCCTCTCCCCATACCTATGAAACTATCCTAAGCCTTAAAGGATTGTTTTAAGGAGACGGTCTGGATCTACTCAATCATTACTTGTGGGTTTGTAGAGAACCCATCAACTCATCCAATCTCATCCTTGAGAGGTCTTTGGCCTCCTCAATAGCTATAAAAACTAGATCATATCTCATGGGCAAACTCCTAAGGATATTTTCAATAATCCTTAGGTTTGCTATAGTTTCACCATTAATTTTTAACTGATTGGTTAAACTAGAGACTCTACTATGAAACTTAGAAATAAACTCACTATCATTCATTTTCAATGTTTCAAATTCTCTCCTAATCAATTATATTTTGAATAATTGTACCTTGTTAGTAACTTTATAAGATTTATGAAGGATCTTCCATGATTCCTTTGAGTAATTGGTTGTTGAAATTCTTTGATATATAGCTTTTGCCATTACTATCTCAATCAAATTTAATGTTTTTGCATCCTTCCTCCTACTTGACTTTAGCTAGGGCTTATGGGTATTTGATAATAAATTATAGGTAGATTAATTAATTAGATATATGTATATGGTGACCACACACTCCCACAAATCATTTTCCACCAATATCATCGTTATCTTCTTTACCCAAAAATCATAATTATATCCATCAAATGTTGGAAGATTTTTCCAACTCTTTACATCCATGTTAGCCATAATATGGATTAATATCGATTCTCTTACTCAACTTGCTACTCTAAACACTCACTTTGTTTTTTTGATAATTTCTTACTTCACTAAAAGAATTCACTCTAGACTCTACTATGGGATGTGCTTTACTTGGCTATGGAATACACCTTATTTTATTATTTTATTTCATATGCTTCATTTTGTCTTATCTGATACCTTTTATATTGTGGGCCCCCCTTTTTTTATTTTAGCAACACTTCTTATGTAACTTGACAAAAATAAAGAAAAAAACTTCAGACTATTGTCTATGATCTACCAATGGCTCTCTCTATTTTTTCTATGCTAGAAGCTTCCTCACACTAGATTTTTCCTTCTCTAATCGCTCAAATTATTGTAAATTCAACTATCTCCTTTAATATTATTGCTAAAAAATTTCCTCCCAGGTTCTTATTAGATGCATTCATTGGCAACGCTTCACCTTCCAATGCCAGGCTATATAGCTAGCTCTGATACCAAACTATAGAAATAAAATAACACACAGCATCAAATGAAATTTACAAAAATCTTTAGCTTTAACTAACATAACCTCTAATCTATATTACTTCCAATTACTTGATATTTTCTTTATGAATTAAATTATTTGCAATTGCCTCATTTTATAGAGGTCTCATTGTTTATATTTAGAAATCACTAGCTACGATCTAGTAACAAAATTAAATACTAGCTACATCAAAAATTAAATGATGCCCTACAAGTAATTATTAAATGATGCATTATAGAGGAATAATAAATTATAATTTCCAACAATATTATGCATATTATTTTTTTACAAATCCATGGATTGAGATTTGAGTTAAGGATCTATGAGGTTAAGGTAATTAAAGATATAGAAAGTATAGTGAGGGAGATTATTTTAAGGTTTGAGAGATGAGGGTTGAGCTGTGAATGTCATATAAGATATTTATTTGGGCAATATCAAGGTTCAAAGTTTATAAATATGAATAAAATTGGACAAAGATTATTTAGATGATGCAATTAACTCTAAATTTTATACAAGATAAGGAAAACCATTGTAAATACAACATTGAATGCAAAGATCCAAAATAAATGAGCAAAAAATGTCCAATGGATTCTAAGTCAAGTTGGATTCAAGACAATAACAAAATATGACGTGTATGCTAGAGAGGTATATTTATGTAGAGATTAATCGAGTTTATAACTTACCAACTGGGAGATCGATGCAAGTTCAAAAGTAGCTCATGAATGAGATCAAATTTGGAGATCTTAATGCAGAAAATATTTTTGAAGATAGACCCTCAAATAACAAATAAAAATACTTCAATATCTATTATGGTGGGGTTACATCTAGGCACATTTTGATATTGTACTTGATACAATGATTTTTCCTTCATTAATTTACTTTTTATTCAATAATTAGATTTGAATGAACATAAAAAATCTATAAAAACCCAAAATATTTAAAATTTTATCAAAACAAAAGTATCACATGTTTAAAATCACTCTAAATGATTTTAGACATTATCGATTCAATAGTTAGGTCCAATATTTCTCAAAAACACTTCAAAAAAAAAAAAATCTCACAAATGCTTATTCAAACAAATTTAAACTAGGATAAACACACCTAAATCTAAGCATGAATATAATGGAAAAACTTTGAGTGAGTTAATATGGAAAGATTAAACATAATGGATTTGAAGGAGATGCAGATAAATGGTGCATGCCAAGAAGTTTCACATATGGTCTACATTATTTGACCATTAAAAAAGTTCAAAAAAGGTTTGACCAAATTAATGGATCTACACATGGTTTTAAATACATATCCATTATATCTATTTGACAAAAAACTATGAACAAAAGAAAAAAAATGAGAAAAAAGACTTTAATGAAACCCATTTTGATACTAGATGAAGGTTTTACCCCATATCTAGAGAGATCCAAAGCTTATGTGTGAAAATGCCCACCAAAAATTTAATATAAATCATCCAAATTATTATTGATTGGTATAACTGTTATATTTATAATGAAATTATCTCCTATGAACATGAATATTATTCTTATCTCTAATCTCTCAAATATCTCCCTAACCTACTCTTTAAATCTCTCACACATTTATCACCTATTATCTCTCACCCTACCCCCTCAATATCTCTTAAAACACTATGTGAGTTGTTTCAACAACTAACTTAAATTATTAAATAAACCTTTCCACATATTAAATATACACACATAATTAATAATCAATAATTTGGTGTACTATTATAAACTCATGAATGCACCCACGTGAGGATTGATTCATAACAAATACTTCATCAAACTTCATTGTATATTAATTTATACTTCTATTATTTTTAGTTATTTAATTAATAAATAATGAATGTAGGAAGTACATAAACACCATACATTTGATCTCTAAAATATTGGAAAAAACTTAACATAATAAAACTTTAGTTATTTTAGTTCTACGTTAGTTTTCATTAACTTATTTAATTTGATTATTATATAACACATTACACCTTAATATCCTCTATCATTCATAAATAAGTTATGTTAATAACCCTCTTTAATCCATTTAATTAGGTTGTCCACCAGGTCTCCTTGTAGACCATGGATCAACTTATCAATCACAAAAAAATATTCTTTCTATGTGTTTTTATACAAATCTAGGAGTTATCACTACCCACTATCCAAATTCAATCTCTGCCCATGTCTATAAATGTATAAGGAAAGATAAATTTATATAAAACATGGATGAAAAAATGTGTGAAAATATATATAATTAAAAAAATCACAATTAAATTAACAAGATATAGTCACACAAAGGATACATCATACAAGAAAACAATATAGGAAAACTCTAGCAACAAGGGGTGTGCCTCACTAAAGTCATAAATAAGTACAAACCAATCACTCCCATAAAGCCATAAATAACACTCTAGGAATGATACATCATTTATAAAAGGCTATCACAAGATTTTCATCCTAACTCCATGAAACATCTTACTTTCCTCCTACATCACTAAACATGCCTCTTAGTATATAAATTTTGACATAAAAAAATACCAAATTAGTAGTATATTTTTTTAGATGCTTAGATAAATTTCACCAAAGTCAACACACTATCAATACGGTTAATTATGAGATAAAAAATATTAATAATGTCATTGTGTCGAATTAGAGATAATTTCCACATCTAAAAATGTGGACTTATAAGATATGAAATGTTGATAGGATTTGGGACTATCACGAGGGTACAACTAAGATAGATCAAGAGATGTGAATAAAGGAGAAGTTGGTGATGAAAATTATGGCATCTAGCTGTGACCAAAATAAATGGATCCATGTGATTTTGGTTTTTAGAGTTACATGTGTCAGATAATAATATATGATATGGGGTATAAGATTTACAAATACCTTGTGAGAACTATTTGGATATGCAAAATACTAGCTTCACAATAGTGGAAAGATTTTTATACAACCTCATAATTTTTAAATTAATGACCAAACAATGAATCTCATGAAAATTGAGTTAGATCATTACAAATAATAAAACAAGAATATTATTTTTAGGGATAAACCAAAAATACCATGTTGAGTTATTTGCACAAATTTGCCTTTTTAGTTGACACATGTTTACTCATTTTTATAATATCCCACTTATGGCACCTAGATTTATGGCTTGAAATAATTATTTGAGTGGTGCACATATCGATATAATCTATAGATTTTATAATTTTTTTCCATGGATAGATTCTATAGATTTATATCTCTGAATGGATATATATTGTTACTTATCTTGAATATTGAATTATAAATTCCATAGAGTTGTGAATATGGTGTATCAAACATTAGTTTTGATGTTTTTTATAAATTATAAATGCTACATAGGTAACCATCATTAAAAACTTAAAACAATGGGATTAATGGTCAACATATTTATGTTTCTAAAGTCAAGTCTTAAGCACCATATTTATTCTATACTCCAAAAACAAGGTCTAAATTATATCCATAAAAATGATAGTGATAGTTTTATAACTATAATTTTAACTTTATATTCATACAAGTAATTTTATAGGTGATAAGGCATCCCAAAATTTTTATTGAATCATGTAGGCAGTAGTTTTTTAAAACAAAGGTACCAAATACTTTATAAAATTATTACTACATAGAATAAAAATTTAGTAATTTATTTATATCTTATCTTTTATTAAATAAAAATATTAAAAAATAAAATTTAA